>JAQIXL010000728.1:0-25708 GCA_034700245.1 Poikilolaimus oxycercus
GCCTCTCAGGCGTCTCCTTCGAAGGCGCCACCATTCGCCATATTTAATGTCCGAATTTATGCAACAATGCGTTTACACTTCCTCTTTCTTTCCTTTGGTTGCGCGCGCGCCTCTCGCCCGGGTCCGTGTCGTCGGTGTGGCGCCGGCCCTATTTGCGGAATCTCTCACTCTCTCTCCCTCCTCCTCGTCCTTCTCGTTGTGCATGGGCTGGAAGACCTCACAAACCCGAGACCTCAAAAGGCCGCTGCATGGCGGGGTGAGGAGAGGTCTCGGCCAGGGGAAGAGGAGGAGGAAATGGTCTTGAGAGATGGCATCGCTGAGGGGCAAAGGGGGCGACCCTCACATGCTCAGCCGCCTATCGTTGCCATATCGGCCGGCGGACAAGCGTGCGAAGAAGATCTCCTTTCTCTCCTGCATCTATGTAACTCGAGAGGAAGGCGATTACGGGGAAGATCCTTCACACTCGGGTGTGGAGAAATTTGTCCGATGCCCAAAGACGCATCAATCATCGCAGCTGATTGCCACATGTGAGGACCTGTCAGATATCACTTCTGCCAGCCGATCGAGGAGGGTGAAGAGGAGGAGGTGCAAGGTGGTCTTCCTCATCTCGAAGGGCGAATGCCGATGATGAGCCGTCAATGGCTGGGGCGCGCCTCCCAAAGTCTCTCTCCCTCTCTCGCTCGCCACCCTTGGGCCCACCAGCAACAGTTGGCGTCCCTCTGTATGTCTTGGAGGCAAAAACAAATCGTGTCTCTTCTGGGTGAACGAGCTCAGAAGATGAATGGGCATATTAAGAGGGAGAGCAAGTGGAATGCACGAGGGGAGTTCCTCCTCCTAATGGTACGATGAGAACGATGTCCATCTCCTTGCATGAAAGGACCGGGTGCGTGGGAGTGGAGCCTCGGGGCTGGCAGACAACCAAGTTGAGTGAGGTCTACGGTACGAGCAGCGTGTTCCCAATTCGGCCACAAGCGGCTTAGCCGCCGGCGAGAGCGTGAAATATTCCAGGGTTTTTCGCGCGCGCCCTCCCGCCGCTCTCGAACGCTTCCCAACACTCAATCCGGTCCTCCTACGAACATCTTGAAGTCTTGAAACCTCCTCGAGAGGCGCGCGGATCAAGTGGCTTTCGAGCCTGGCAAGATCGAGAAGTTTTTTGACGCTGGCAAGCGGAGAAAAATCTCGCCTTGGAAGCCTAGCGCCTAGCGGGGGGATGAGCACATGCGCGTGTAGGGAGACGCCATCGCTCACCGAGCGCGCCGACAAATCACTCGTCCCGTCAAGTATTTGATTTGGAGTGTGAGCAGTGGTGGTGGAGAAGTCGGAGTGGCGGCCGGTGGCGCTGCCGGCCCGCCCGCGACCAAGACGGAGTCGCCGCCGCCGGCGATTATATGTCCTCCACCACCACACAGTGAGTGAAGCGAGAAGAAGAAAAGAAGAAGAACGTCGACGTTTGCTCGAATGATAAGCGAGCTTCTCGGGGGCTATGAAAAATATGAAGACGGGCCACTGGCGTTGCACTTCGAAGGGGAGAAGGAGAGACACTTATTGTTACGATTTCAGGGACCTCAGCGAGAACTTCTTATCCGTGTTGACCGATGAACAACTGCAAGGACCGAAGCACATGCGCAACTTGCAGCTGGACCGCAATCTTCTTACATGGTTTGTTGAGCATTTTATGTCTTTATGTGGGGATGTTCCTTTGGGTTGTCCATCAAAGTGGACGAGGAAGGGGACGACGCAACGTGTTTAATGACTCTATGAGGGTCACTCAAAGACCTCCTTCTCCCTTTGTGCACTAATTTCTATGCGAACGCGGACATATTCGCCTCCGTTCATCGTGTCGCACGCCTCTCATCCGTCTTTTGCGAAACCATTTCGTCCTTCCTCTCTCCGGAATTGACATGAGGATGCACGCGCAATGAACAAAAGGACGAGGGGCTACAATTTACGTTCACGACCTGAATCCGCCACCTCCAGGATGTTCATGCTGGTTTTGCAGCTTGGAAACCCGACAAATCGCCGAATGGACCAGCCTCGAGGTTCTCACGCTCAACGGCAACAACCTCACCACATTGCCAGAAATCGATCCAATGCCAAACCTTCGGCAACTGTAAGGCCACGGTCACTTCCGGGGCGTGAGATCAAAGGATTTTCTCTCCCCTTCGTCGGTCCTTGAACTCCTCCGCCTTTTGTAGTCCCACGTCTTTGGGAGTCGGGAGGCAGGATAATTGGAGTGGAACCCGTGGAGTCGAGTGCCTGTAGCGACTTCTTTCAGACGTCTCGGCGACAATCCTTGGCATTGCGATTGTCGGATCAAGTGGATGAAGCGAACATTGGCGGGACAGGCGGCGGTCCACTCGAAATGCCACAGGCCGGCCCTCTTGCAGGGTCGAACCATCGACACCATCGACGAGCAGGTAGCGCGGCTATTAACCACGGGCCAAAAACAACCCTGCCGCTTTTACAGCTGATGAAGTGCTCGGGCATCGAGAAACGCGCAACCACGTCGTGCCACGAAACGAGGGTTTGTCCGCCCGTCTGCACCTGCACCGACACGACGGTCGACTGTCGGGATCGAGGCCTCACGCATATCCCAGCCAATCTTCCCTCGTCCACAACTGAACTGTATGTCGGGCGGGGCTCTGATGCAAGCGTGTAAGGGCGAAGGGTCAGACACATTTGCATATGAGAGGGAAGGGGGCCGCCGTTCCCCTTACAGGCGTCCCTCTTCGAAGAGTCGATATGTCTCTGTCGATTGTCGAAAATGACTGAAGGGTCTTGTGGTGGTCGTCGGGGGCTAAATGGGGAATTCAAAGTGGTCGAGGAAGAGAGAGGAAGATGGGGACCGAACGACTCCTCCGTTGTTCTTTTATGAGGCATGTTGGATTGCAGACGACTCGAGCAGAACCAAATCACGTACATCCCGCCTCGCGCCTTCCACAACCTGCACCAGCTGCGGCGATTGTAAGCCAAGCAAAGAGACGAGAGGCGACCGATACGAGCCATTTCACCTCTCTCAGAAGAGGGAGAAGGAGGGAGAGAGGCGCCCTTCTTCTCCGTCTTCCTTCTGGGCAAACAAAAACTTGTCGAAAAGTGTCGTTGACAATGTCAAGTCTCACGGCGGCTTCCTTGCAGGGATCTCAGCAAGAATAGCATCATCGAGGTGGCGCCGAAGGCCTTCGAGGGACTGAAGTCGCTCAATTCACTGTGAGATCAAGAACGAGTTTTGATATCGACGCGGTTTAGTGTTCTTTATGGCAACAGTCTCACGGAGCTTCCTTCCGAGGCATTTGCTGGACTCGGCGCTCTTCAGCTTCTTCTCCTCAATGCCAATCAACTGCATTGTCTGCGACGAGGGACGTTCGCTCCACTGCAGAACTTGAATCTTCTCTCGCTCTATGACAATCAACTGAAGTCAATCTCGAATGGAACATTTGCCAATCTTACGAGACTTCAAACCTTGCACTTGGCAAAGAATCCCTTGATTTGCGATTGCAACATGGTTTGTTGTTCTTTCCTCGAGTGCTGATGGAGAAAAACGACTCCAGGAGTGGTTGGCCGAGATGCTCACTGAGAAAGCGATGGAGACGAGTGGCGCGCGCTGTGAGGGACCGAAACGAGTGGCGCGTCGTCGCCTCAGCACACTGAGCCCGGCCAAGTTTCGTTGCAAAGGTTTCTTTCGTCTCTCTTCAACAATGGTCCCATTAGGATCTGAGGAGTTCGTGACAGCGCGAGCAGATGAGTGCATCATCGACTTCACATGCCCGGCCGCCTGTTCTTGCCAAGGAACTGTCGTCGATTGCAGGTCTCTCACACATTCTACTTTTCCAACATTTCACGCGTTGTCCTCTGTCTGTGAGACCTTCGTTCTGCCTTGGATGAGGGCAAAAAGAGTCGACGGATCGGCACCCAACAGGCGCCGCACTTTTTGAACACTGGACGACCGGGAAATAAATAATGATCGGGGGAACGCACCGCGCGTCAGAGCCCTGGGGGAGCGGGCGGCGGCCACGTCTGATTAATTACGCTTTCTTTGGATCATCAAAATGTTGTTCCTCGAGACCAGTCGTTAACGTTTTCGGGGAGAGAAGAAAACGCCTCTCAGGGGTGGGCTCCTCGTGAAGTGAGAGTAACAGGCGCTGACCAGTGATTCTTACTTTCAGCAATCGTGGACTCGCCGAGATCCCCAGGGACATTCCGCTTTTCACGACCGATTTGCGACTCAACAAGAACAAGATCGGAGCTGTAAAGTCGTCGACGACCCTTCATCGACTTGTCAACCTGCAGAGGATGTAGGCTTCACCTCTAAAAGTGCAAGGAAGGGATGTAGAGATCTCTCAGACAACCAAATCTCGAGCATCGACCACGGCGCCTTCTCACACCTGAAGAGTCTAGTGGAGGTGAATCTGAACTTCAATCGGTTGCGCCACTTTTCGAGTTCCATTTTCGGGAACTCAGCCGACAAGATCCAAATCGTGTAAGTCCTTTCCTCTCTGCTTTCCTTGTCTGTGTTTGCCGTGCACTCCCTTCAGCAAGACATTATTTTGTGTTCTCTTTTCAGTTTCCTCAGATTCAATCTCCTGCAGTGCTTGTCACCCGAGTCCCTGAACGGTTTCGCGTCACTTCGTTTTCTGTGAGCTTCTCTAACATTTTGAGTTCTGCCTTTTTGTTTTTGGATGGTTCATTTGGATTTTCTCAGTGTCGTCAAAGTTTATAAAGGCCCATGAAGCCACCATTAGAAGAGAAGAGCACAAAGAGATAATTTACAGGTCGTTGGCAAACAACCAGCTGAAATGCGTGACAGATGGCGCTTTCACGGCGCTGCCCCGGCTACAGTCACTGTAAGACAGAGGAGGAGACTGGATCATAAATTCATTCAGACACCTCGCCGGCAATGAATTCATCTGCAACTGCCACATCGCCGGTCTCCAGAGGTTCCTCCAGACCAACGGCTCACGACTCCTCGACTCGGCCTTCTGCGCGGAACCGCAGGCCTTGCGCTCTCGAACCATCACATCAATTCAGAAGAACGAACTGCAGTGCACTGGTTTGCTATCAGAGAAGAGAGAAAAATTGGTGGCAGATGGAGTAGAGAATGCTTGTGCCGAAAACGGCAACTATTGTCCGTCGGGATGCGCCTGCCAAGAGACAATTGTGAGGTGCTCGAACAAGGGCCTCAAAGCCTTCCCTATCGGAATTCCGGCCGACACCACGGAGCTCTTCCTCGACTCCAACGACATCGAGTCAATCCCCATTCAACAGTTGTCTCGATTGGCCAACCTCACCAAACTGTTCGTCGATGCCATAATTGTGAACACCCCCGTTCAGAGACCTGAGCCATAATCGCATTCTGGTGATTGAGAACGGAACCTTCATGAAGTTGCCGCAACTCTCGACACTGATCTTAAGCTATAACAAACTTCAGTGTCTTGAAGAGACGGCCTTCGACGGACTGAATAGTTTACGTATTCTGTCACTTCACGGAAATGATTTGTCTGTTCTGCCCGAGTCTGCCTTCCGTAGCCTCAGCAACATCACGCACATGTACGTCTTCTGTCTCTTTGCTTCTGATGTGCCTCTCTGTTCAGCGCCCTCGGCAGCAACTCCCTCTACTGCGACTGCCGATTGTCGTGGTTCAGCCGATGGATCAAGGCGAAGTTCATCGAGGCGGGCATTGCTCGTTGCGAGACTCCACTCTCGTTGCGCAACCAGCTTCTGCTCACCTCTGATGCCTCGCAACTCAAGTCTGTTCTAATGGACAAGTATATGAATGCGAGATGATTCCAGGTGTGAGGAGCGCGTGCCGTTGAGTGTGTTGGCGAAGTGTGACGCTTGTGTGGAGAATCCCTGCAAGGGCGACTCGAAATGCGTCTCAACATCTGGGCGAGGCTTTCGCTGTGAATGCCCGCCTGGCTATCACGGCCGCTTCTGTGAACACGAGATCGACGCCTGCTACGGTCATCCCTGTCTGAATAATGCCACGTGCAAGGTGGGGGAGTCGAAGAGGAAGCGGAGATCATGATGTGAGCCTCCCTCTTGCAGGTGGTTCAGGAGGGCCGCTTCACCTGCGTTTGTCCCAAAGGCTTCGAGGGTGATCGCTGCGAGACGAACATCGATGACTGTGCGCGGAACAAATGTCAGAACGGCGCGACATGCTTTGACATGGTTTGGATTCATCCGCGAAATTGAAAATGACGAAAATAGATCAACACGTATCGGTGCGATTGTCCGGAACGCTATTCGGGCCGTTACTGTGAGGAACGTCTTGAGTATTGCTCAAAGAAGCTGAACCCATGTGAGAATGGCGGTTACTGTAATGCCGAAAAGGACTCTTACACGTAAGCGAATTGAAAACAAGCCCTCGATCCCTATGAATTTCAGTTGCAAGTGTCTTGACGGCTTCACCGGTCGAAACTGCTCGACGAATATTGACGAGTGCGAGCAACATACGTGCAAGAACTCGGCCATCTGCTTGGTACGGACTTGACCCAGCGCACTTTAACCGAACTTCTTACTAATTGAAGGACGGCGTCAATGGCTACACGTGTCAGTGCATCATGGGCTTCACGGGAAAGTTCTGCGACCAGCCGCCGATGACGAATGCTCTCTATCCAAACACGGATCAGTGCCAGGCACAGACCTGCGGACATGTAAGAAGTTTTTCACGAGACAATTGGTCTTGTAGGGAATCTGTCAAGAGAGCGAGGATGAGTCGGAAGTAGGCTGCCGGTGCTTCTCGGGCTATCGAGGAGACAAGTGTGATCATCTTCATGCAGTCGGATTCAACCAAGCCACTTCGTATTTGGCCCTTGAACCGTGGCAGACAGACGCTGGAAACCTAACACTCACGCTACGAACCTCGAACAGGTTCGTTCAAGAACCTTTTCCCACAGTGCGTATCATTGTGTCTTTCAGCACAGGCGTCATAGCGTACTATGGAGACGACAGCCACATTGCGGCTGAACTCTATGACGGCCGAGTGAAGGTCTCCTTCTACGTGGGCAACTACCCGGCCTCGCACATGTACAGCTATCTCACGGGCAAGCACATGCAAGCACGGCGGGAACTTTCGGTCTTTAGTCAACGACGGGAGACCTCACGTGCTCGAGTTCCGAATCAGCGGCGCGCGGCTTAGTCTCACCATCGACGGCACTCAGTCACAGAGCGTGGAGAACACGGGTTCAGCTAAGGCTCTTCGTCTCGAGTCCAAGCAGAACCTCTACCTCGGCGGCGTCCCAGAACAAATTGCCGTTGGTGCCCTGAAGCATTTCCATCTCAAACAAGCCGCAAGTCTTCATGGTGAGGAACTGAAATTGGAGTCCATTTCAATAATCGCCTTTCTTGCAGGATGCATATCCGATCTCTTTGTCAATGGTGAGAGCGTGGATATGGAGAAGCCTGTGGAGAAACGTGACATTGTGACTGGCTGCGGTGACGTCGTCGACCTCTGTCTGGGTGCCGACTGCGGGTCGGGGACGTGCGCGGCCAACAACTCTCAACCCATGGGTTATCAGTGCAAATGCCAGCCCGGCTTCACAGGCGAGCGCTGTGATCGACGTAAGAGAGCATTGCACGTATCAAGTCTTCCCTCTTTCAGGCGAGATCCAATGCGTGAAGGAGAAGTTCCGACGCTATCATATCGAGGGTGAATGTCGATCAGTCGAGGAAGTGAAGAGTGCGTCGTGCAATGGCTTCTGTGGCGCGGCCGACTGCTGCCAGCCGAGTCGTGTGAAGCGAAGACGACTGAAGATGCATTGCAAGGACGGGACAACACGCTTCACGACGGTCTCAATAGTCCGAAAGTGTCACTGTGCCTCGGAACCGACCTGCCCAGCCAACGTGTAATCCTCCTCTCGCACTCTTGTCATGTATTTACAACTCTTCTCTCTGCCAAAACGTGAATAACCTCCTTGGCTTTACAGCTCCTTGTTATTGTTTTCTTCTTCTTCTTCTCATCGATGGTATCCGTCAATGTGAACCTGTGATTCGCCATGCTTACCACACACATTCGCATCTAGCCACACAACTCTGACTTCTCTGGCTCTTCAGCTCTCAAGATGTCAGTGAATATTTATTCCACAGCAACCCCTTGAATTCTGTAAAAAGAAGAAGTTCCAAACGAATCTCGCGCAATTGTACAATATCTCTTGCGTTATCTAGCTAGACAAAAGAGCCGACGTCTTCTCTTGAAATCCCATTTGTCTCCTCCTTCACAAGCCCTATGACACATTTCGCCTCACAGAGTGATTCGGCAATAAACGTCATCCAATCTGTTTCAGATCAGCTGTGTCTAAGAAGGAGGTCAGAGGAAGAGAGAGAAAGAAGCGTCCCAATAAGCGCACTAATCCAATTTCTCATTTCTCAAGGAGGACGCGACGTACTGATTGATAGAGAGTGGGAAGAGGAGACACCGCGTGATAAGACTCCACGAGTAGTGGCGTCGTGACCCCCCTGACCATGGTACAATTCGCCCACATGGGACCATCGTCGGGCGCCGCGCCAGCGGTCACTGGGAACGAGCGAGAGCGCTCGCGACTTCGACGAGCGCGTTTGTGTCCGTGCTGCCTGGCCGGCTCGCGTTGACACTCTCTCACGGTCAGCGAGAGAGCAGCACGAGAAAGGGGATGGAAGTGGATCCGCCGCCGACCCTCTTCCAGACTTCGGACTGGTGTGAATCAGGTGACACGCGGTGGCGGGCGTCTCGCTCGTCTCGCACCGCTCCTCGCGCTTCTCTCTCCCCCGTTCTTTCCTCTCCTGTGTCTCTCTCCGGCACAAGGCACAAGGCGCGAGAGAGACAGCACCAGTGAAGAGACAGACGCGAACCCGGTGCGTCCTCCCTCCAGACCGCCACCCGCGGCCGGCCGCCACCGCCTCGTGCCCTTCGCCCTTTCCCCCCTGCCGCTGTTTTTTCCCAGCCATCGCGCGCCACCCGATCATTTATCAGTTAGCTCTCGCTCAAATTCCGTCGATGTTTCGCTAGCATGCCACACCATTTCCACATTTCACTCTACGACATCCTCTCGACTCTCGAGCCGTGTCATCTTTGGCTCCGTTCCACTTCACAACTGAAACGCTGTTCACTCACGCGTTTTTGTGTTTGTGCATCACGCGGCTGCTTTGTCGGTCTAGACTCGTCTCTCTCCCGTCGCTCACGCTAGAAAGCAAGAGAGAGAGATTGCTTGCTAGCACGTGTTTCCGTTATCTCGATTTCGGCCACTCCTTTCGACCTCCTCCATGCACGCGCCCGAGGACCAGAGCTCGCTTTCTCCAAGCGTCCGCCAATTTTTATTGTTGCATCGGCTTCCTGAGGGCCACTTCCGAAGTGCCTTTGGGGCACCCACCTCGCCTCTCTCTCTACGCTCTCCCGTTTTGTGCGCTTTGATGCGAATCGCCTTCAACACGCGTTGCTCCTTGGACACACACTGGCTGTCTTTTTTTCGTCGTCTTCTGCTCTCTTCCCGACTCTTTCCACGCTTTCAGGCTGGCGGTCGGAAGCGGCAAGACGATGACGTCGACTACGGCGGGTCGACAAAAGAAGGAGCGATCGGCTAGTCCACGCGTCGATCAGGTGAGATGGTGACGCACTCACTTCTCTTCCTTCTTCAACCCCCTTTGAATCACCAACAAAATTGTTCACCCACCCCTCGCTTGAAACGGGGCATGCCAAAAAGGCAGAGAAGAGCGTCGCCGCAACCAGCTGCGACGACCCAATTTCTCACACCTCGCACATTTTACCACAGAGCCGATTTCAGAGTCTCGGCGAGCGCCTAGCAGGTGGAGTGGCGAGCACATGGGAGAGCTATTTGAGGAGCGACTGCCTGCTGAGCGCCGCGCAGTTGAAGCGCCTCGGCGAGCACAAGTACTCGGCCGTGGACACCTCATGGCTGGACGAGCTGTGCATGAAGAGGTTGGAAGCCGTGGCGGGTGGGGCGCAATCCGAACACAGTTGAATCCCGCATTCCAGGTTCTGGGAGGCCGTCGTCCAACTGTATCCCATGTGGCTAGCACCGAATCTCATCACCCTCATTGGTCTCATCGTTAACCTCATCACCGTCTTGGTGCTCTCACATTTCACCTTTTCGGCTACCCATCCGGTGAGCGTCTGTAGAGTCTGAAGAACTCCATGAAGGCACCAACATGGGCATACTTGCAAGCAGCCCTCGGACTGTTCATCTATCAAACACTCGACGCCACGGACGGCAAGCAGGCGCGACGAACGAGCTCGTCTTCGCCGCTCGGCGAGCTTTTCGATCACGGCTGCGATTCGATGACTCAAGGTAATGCCAAGGGTCAACACTCGAACCAGAAGTTTGTCTCTTGCAGTTTTTGTGACGTTGAACGTCTGCTATGCAATGTCGTTGGGAGAGGCTCGATACCTCGTCCTCGTTGTGTCGGTCATCGCCGTTGGAATGTTCTACGCCGCACACTGGTCCACGTATTGTACGGGACACCTCCGATTTTCCAAGTAAGACGAAAGAAGAAGTGCGTCAACGAAATTCCTCCTCGAGGTTCGACGTGACTGAGGCGCAGATGACAGTTATTGGCGTCCTTCTAGCAACGGCTCTTTTCGGACCGAATTTCTGGAACTGGGAGGTAGGCGCATTCTTGCGAATTCCTTGGAACATCGTTGTCGTTTGCAGGTTTTCGGACTTAAGATGAAGTACATCGTCGTAGCGGGAAGTATGGCCGTCAGTTGTTATCAAATAGCCGGATATGTTACTGTCATCCTCAACGGTGGTGCAGGCAAAAACGGATCTACCGTAGCCGTGAGTTCTCTGTCCCTTTGTGAACTTGATGTGATGATGAAAAAGTAATGCGGAAGAGAAAGCCGCGAGACCTTCAAATTGCGGGAATTTCGCGCCCCTTTCCATTCTCTGAATGCTCTTTCTAAACCTTAGCGCTCGCGCTTTTTACTCATTCATTTTTCAATCACCTACAGACGTCTTATGAGATGCACCTGTGGAGACACATCTCAATATCTCTCATCACATTAAAATTGAAAATTCCCTCACACCAAAATGAGTTCTCGTCAGTCCTGCAAGGAGTAGCTAACGAGCTGTTGACAGAAGACGAGCCACTGGCTGGTAGCCGGGTGCTTATTATACGCGCGCGTGCGCCATTTTGGAGCTGCTTACTGAACCCAGTTCACAACCCGCGCGGCTTCGATGCACTGATTCGATGAAAAGCGTGAAAAAATCTATTCTGTCTCGAGGGCTGACCTTCCAAAAACCAAGAAAACGAGCGAGAGACTCACGCTTACTTGACTCTCGTCACACTTGGCAT
Organism: Poikilolaimus oxycercus; assembly: GCA_034700245.1. Taxonomy (NCBI): domain Eukaryota; kingdom Metazoa; phylum Nematoda; class Chromadorea; order Rhabditida; family Rhabditidae; genus Poikilolaimus; species Poikilolaimus oxycercus. The sequence goes on from JAQIXL010000728.1 coordinate 11,284, forward strand.
TTCACTTGAAACTCTCTGACGATTGGTACCAAAGTTTTCATGGTGGGCGAGAAAGTGCAAAGCTGAAGTAAGACTGCATTTCAGGGCACGTCGGTGCTCTTTCCACTCTTGCCGCTTCTTCTCGTGATCATCCCCTTCTGCATGATCTACTCGAAGGCGGACACCGGTGTCTATGATGAGAACATCACCCTCTTTTGCCTCTGCTTTGGCGCGGTAAGCGAACGCCCCGCCGGTTTCTTGGAAAGTAATCTTCTCTCTCGTCTAAAGGTTGGAGCGAAGTACACAAACCGATTGGTCATTGCGCACATGAGCAAAAGTGAATTGTACCTCCTCGATTGGATTCTCGTTGCACCGCTCCTCATCATGATCAATCAGTACTACGACAATCATCTGCTCGGAGAACTCACGATGCTATACGTGGCTACTGTAAGAAGAACGAACACATTGAAGTACAACTTTTTAGATCTATGCATACGTTAATCTGTTGCTCTTCTGCACTGTGGTCACGCGGCAGTTCTGCGAGCATCTCAACATCTACTGCTTTACCCTTGGTCCGAGAGTGCGGACAGCCTAGCTAGTCGTGGTGGACGTGTAGTGGGCTTCCCCCGAGCGTCGTGCCTGCCCGCCCGCCACTCCTTGTTCGTCGTCTATCCTATGTGCTGTTGTTCCTGGCACGTTGGACGTCGCCCTTATTGGACGCTCTTTCTTTCCGCGAAAGGACTTTCCTCCTTCGTCCTCCTGGCACATGTGCTAATAGTTGTCCTTCGTCACCCTGTTTTATCCCTTGGATCCCCTAAATTTTCTTGTCACGAACGCTTAGGAGAGCTGCACTAGGAAGCCGTCGTTTACTTTTTCTCCTTCTTCTTCTTCTTTTTGTAATGTATCCACCCAGACTTATAACTATGAGGGTCATCGACGCAACTCGAAGGAAGGCTTTCGCCTTCTTCCAAGAGAGTCGACATGTATTTCCTTCCACTCGTGTTTCCGATTATTCGTGTGTTTTTACTTCTTACGGCGTCGTTCCCCTTTTGCATTACTTTAGCAATTCCCGTGTCAGATGCAGACCTTCGTCTGAAAGAGAATGAGAGTGAGAGAGAAGATTGCAAATTCTTCTACAAAAAAACTGCTCAGTGATTCGCTTTTCTCATGTTTCCCGCTACATAGGTGTGAATGCTATATCGTGGTGCTGACACCACAATTATGATAAATAAAGTCTCAAAAAGAGAACATTTCCTTGTTATTTGTTATTTGTAAATCCCCCACCGAGACTTTGTTTTCGTGGGTTGAGCTGAGAAACTTCTCAACGAAAGTGCCCGAAACACAGGTGGAAGCAAACAACGCAAGCGTTTATGCAACGACGTCGTGTTTCTGCACTCTCACGCTCTCGCTCGGCTTCGATGGGCTACACACACTGACCTCTCGAGCTTGTTTATCATCAGAATAAAGAAGTTGAGACTGAGAAGGGGGACGCGACTCGGAATTCTGCGAAGGAAAGGGAGATTGTGAGGGCTCGCACTGTGACACGTAGTGGGCAAGAACACGATTTGTTGGAGAAGTGGAAGTAGAAGGAGAGTGAGGAGAGAAGAATAACGAAGAAGCTGCTTCAACGTCGACCCCAGAAGCGACTCGAGAGGGCGAGCTTCGGTGAGATGCTCGCTCCTCGTGAGACAACGCGCGGATTGCGGTAGTCTGATTCAGCAGCTGGTGCTTCGGGCAACTCCTCCTGCAATTGCCGAACGTGTACTGTGCTGAGGAAGCTTTTATGGGAGGTAACGACCATGCATGATGGGACCGAAGAGCGCCACGCCGAGTGGAATGCATTAGCCTCGCTGCTCTCTTCGTCCATCCGCCCACCCACCTTTCCCTCTCTCCCTAAACTGACCACTACACAAACGTCACTCATTGGCTAGCCTCGGGATTATCACGGCATCGCCCGCGCTCTCTGCGTGCACGGATGTGCATAAAGCGGATAGAAAATCGGAGAGACTCGGAACATTAACATGAAGAAGAAGTTCGAAGACGCGCGCGTCTCGTCTTTGGTGAAATGTCAGCTCATTTTAGGGTTTCAGCTGCATTCTCAACTACACCAACGCGGCTGCAGTCCGATCACCAAATCAGGAACGCTTAAGTTCAGTTCGAAAGGGGGTCGGCACTACAGTCAGAACTTATTGTTAGTAAGAACTTTTCAGACGCTAGGTCAGGCGCGCTTCCCAAAGCAGCTGCTGCGTGCCCTCACTTCTCCACATCGGGGGCCCTCCTCCCTCCTCGTCCATAGTCGCGTCACTCAGTTATTCCATTAGGAAACACTTTTGATGGTTCGACATCTCTTGAAACACGGCACGAATTGTTCTTTTTCCCTAAGCGTCTCGTCATACACCTTCTGAGAAAGCCGCCGCATATGAGAATGATCTCCTTCGGGCGATGAACGTAGACGAATGAGAAGAAATAGCTCCGCGCACCCGACGCCCCGTGAGGCCGCCTACATGCATCAACGATAACCTTATTTGGGGGCGCGAATAAAAGGCGTTCGTGAAGTTTCTGGTAGTCACAAGAAACATTTGTCACAAAACAACAGTCACTCACTTCTTGGAAGAGGCTGCCCGCGGAGCGTTTGCCCCAGAATCGGCTGGACTTGACAAGAGTCGGCTTGATGGCGGAACGCTTGCCGCTCCAGAAGCGGCTTGAGGACGCAAGTTTTGTCCGCAGTGACGGCGTCTCCTCGACCACATAAGCTGTCGGCAGGGCATACGCCTGAAAGAAGAAGAAGGTCAAACTACGTTAAACGAATAGAATTTCAAGTAAGCTATGGACTATGGAGAACGGGGAGGGCTGCCAAGCGGAAAATACCAACATCCTTGGTCTTGGCCTCATCATCGCGAAGGTCTAGCCGTGGTGCTGGCAAGAAGCAGTCCTCCTGCAAAAAGCCGCCCTTTAACGATGGTAGGCATTAGTCTCGGGCAAAGATGGACGAGCAAAAACATGTATTAAAGAGAGGAAGCATCAGAAATATCTCCATCAACTAGAGAGGTTGGAAAAAGAAAAGCACGGAGAGAGAATGGATGAACTCACTGTGTCACAGGGATAAGAAGGATCGACGACGTTCGCCGACACGACGACTGAGATGGCGAGGAGGGCAAAGGAAGCGACGCTGTTCGGCATCATGGCGGCAACGGGCGGTGGGTGGAGGGAGGTCTGGAGTCCCTTCTGTGAGCGGCGCCTAAGGGCCGGCCCGTCGCTTAAATGCGAAGCACGTTGGGCGCCGCCCATCTCGCGCGGCCCCCTTGAGGCAGGCAGGGTCGAGATCGTACTGTAACTGTTTCACCTGTCCACCCCGAGACGTCAAGCAATGCGTTAGAAGAAATATCTCAGATTCCTCAGAATTTCTTGAGTTAAGGCGGCGAGAGTTGTGTATAGCGTCTGTTTTGACAAGGTTTTTGGAACTCTATGCAGGAAGTTTATTCGTTTAGTTGTGAGATGGAAATTCTGCCATTACTAGAAGGCTCATTCCTATTGCAAGCATTAGTCTCATCTGCAGACACTGTATTGCACTGCAAAAGAACTTCCTCGTTACATAATTCACGTCTACTCTGGCAGGCTCAAGAATGATGCACTTTACAGTACACATCTAATAGAAATCTTAGATGAAAGAATAAATTTGGGAATACATGTAAAGCTCTTCAACTATATAACTGACACGGTTGGGAATCGCTCTGTGAGATTCTTTCTAGACATAATGCGAATGTTTGGAAATGTTTCCTAGAATAATTCTGTCTGCCACTACTTTGATGTCACAGATCTTCTGGGGGATTTCAATCTTCTTCGTGATCGGAGACCGACTGCGCAGGCGATGTTCGGCCGGGCGTGGATGGCGCTGAGATCGGTGGCGGGACCTTCATCGGTGACGCGGCTGTGGCTCGAAGCTCCGGGTGGACTTTGGTGAGGGCGAGCTGTCGAGCCTCATCATAGTGCTGCAAAACCTGAGTTGAGGAACAATTTTAGCTTGGCCTAGTGGAGCGGGGCCACGACATTTCCTGCCCAAATCTCTCTCGATCTCAAACATCTGCTTTTTGCGTTGTGCTTGACCTAGTTACTCGGTTTTGGTTCTGTATTCATCTCATCGGCGAATTTTAAAAGCGCATATTTGCCATGTCGGAATAGTTAAGCACAGAGAATAGGTACCTTAGCGAGAGTATTCCAGTCGAGTAGCTCGCTGAGACGTTCAGTTCGGTTCCGAATGATGACCCGCTGGCGACGTGAGAGCAGTCTGCAAACGTAAAAACAAGCTCAATTGTTCATGCCGCGCATTCCCCTCTCCTCCTTGGTTTTCAAGGAATGCCTCTCTGGACGGCCGTGGCTGTTGACTCATTGAAACGTCGGCTGGAACCAAGAGAGCAAACTTTTTTCTTCTTAAAGCATTTTCCCGCGGTGGAAGCATGTAGTGGTTGGCACGAGTGAAGCGCCTTACGCATGTAAATGAGATCGTATACGTTGCACGTTTTATGTACGCAAATCCCGCAGCTGGTCGGTCCACAAAGCTGAAACAAATTCAAAAAGTGGATTTTGAGGTGCGTGGCCTTTCATCTGAATTGCTCCGAAAACTTCATTTCAAGCGCTAGTTCTCGGCAGGTCATACGTAGTCTTACCGATGGCCGTGAATAGATCGTTTTTGTGTGTCTGGTCGTGTAGCCTATCGCCCAAGACCAGCAAGAAAGAGAAAAAGGCGTACGAGAATTTGTGCATGCAGTCCGTCAGCTGCGCGATCGACTGTTCATAGTTCTTGAAGCGGCGGTCGATGACGTATGTTCCATACGAATCTGGATCCGAGACACGCTCCTCGATGAAACAGCCGAAGCCCGACAAGTTGGTCGTCACCGACGGGATGCCAAGAACCGTGCATTCGGCTGAAAATAGCTTTTGCGCTTTTTTGCAATGCGACTCAAATTGAGGCCTGTCTGTTAGCGTGCACATGTGCACGTCTATGTATTTCCTCCTCCGCCTATAAATCAAGTGTCTCATGTTCCACGGGGGCTTACGCAGCACTTGATTATTTCCTGTTTGTACGAAGGAAGGTAAGTAGAGGGTGGCTGCGTGGGCTTCTATTTAACATTAAACATCTCTTCGGGGTCATGTAGGCTACGGCACAAAAACGAAATGTGGAAATGTGCATAAGAAATGTGTCTCGGAAAAGTAGTCGCCGCGTGGCCGGAGACTTGCTTCTATTTTCTTCTCGGTCTCACTCAAATCACGGCAAAGGCTTTTCGTTTTTTGATGCTTGATTGCTCAAATAGAGGTGCGCCACCTCCTGACCGAGAACGTAGATGCTTAGAGGATTTAGATGCCGAATTAAGAACCTGAGAAGCCGATCGTCAGAACACCCGGGTACGCACGTTTCAACGCTTCCTCTTCTCATCCGTTCATCTCTTCACATAGGGCGAAAATGTGGAAATGTGCATTTCATATTAGCGGGAAGGCCAACTAATGCAAAACTCGTTTTTCAGACGAATTGCAAATGTGTGCACAATGGAAAGGTTGCGGGACAGCCGGTTATATCACCTCCCCCCCAAACTCTCTCTCCACCTTGACATCACCGTAACCCCACCCGCCGCTTGGTTGGAACCGACAGGTGAAGCCTAGCAATATCTTTCTGTCCAAGTTGATGATATTCGAAAAGTGAACTCACCGGGGGTATAGCCCCACGGCTCATAGTACGAAGGAAAGACGCCCAAGTGGCAGCCGCGGACAAAGTCCATATAGTCCAGGCCAATGAGTGGCGAGGTGGCAGAGAGGAACTCGGGATGGAAAATCACCTGTCAATAGGAAGTTTTTGGTAATTATGTCTTGGTGGTTTGATCGCACCTTGACCCGGTCATCGTCGTGATTGAACAGTTGGACGCGTCGAAGTGCGATGAGGACCGGATCGCGTACATCGTCATCCATGTTGTGCGTGCAAATCGGTGGAAGTGTGTTGCGCTAAATTGGGGAGGTTTTGGTTTGTTCTTACGTGATTTGGTTTTTAATAAAAGATGAATAAAAACCCAAAAGAGTTATGAACAAGAAAATGCAGACTCGAAAATGTCAGTCGCATCATTTCTCTGGCATTTCCTAATTCACCAGGTGATGTAAGCGGCGTCATTCTCTTGCAGCGCTTTCTCATCGCTTCAAAACGTCTCCCATCTGCTGTAGTTTTCAATGTTCGAGCAACAGCTGCACTAGTCTTGCTTCAACTTTTATATTTCAAAGACTTCGTCCGTGTCTGAGCATTCTTTGAACGCCGAAATGGAATTGCATCGACTTTTGCAGGTCTGGAAACGGCGGAAGAAATTTCCTCAGCTCCCTTGAGCATTCCGGTCAAAGCATAGGAAATCCGGGATGTCTGATTCCAGGACCAGCTTCTTCTTATCATCCTAATGACGGCGTGACACACCGCAAATAATTGATATGTCGTGACGGAGAGAGGGTGGAGGTTTCTCGCCTCTGCGGCCTTCTCGTCAGGCGTCGCCCCAGAGAAGCTGGTAAATAGGTGGCCGTCTTCGAGGCGTGCGCTTTATGAATGTTTCAACCCCGGCAAAAAGCCGCCGGCGACGGCCGGTGGACGCGCTCGCGCATTTGCATTGTCCTTTACTCGCCCACGCCGGTGTTGAGGTGGCTGTGCTGGAAGGCTAGGGATCCATCGCTTTTGCGAAAAGCGAGCTCTCGTGTGCCTTTAATCATCGTGAGAGCCGGGTCGCGAAACAATGTTGAAACACGCCTCGGTCCCTTCTTTTGCCCCCTTACGCTGTGTACTCTCGATCCGGGAGGCCGCCACGTGAATCGGCAAATACATGAGAAGCCAATTATCTGCCCGCTTGCCCTCCATGAGACCCAGATTGAACTCGCTCCACTACCGCCCCCTTCGAGGAGAGAGAACCAAGCGAACAAGCCACATCCAGACGGTGCATGTTTTCAGGATCACACACAGCCGAGGCTTCCACGACCAGCGCTCCGTCGGCTCACATAACATCTCTGAGTGGCCGTTCAGTGTTTTCCATTTCTCTCCGCCTGCTCATTGTCAACGCCTTGTGCAGGTGTGCGCCAGGGACACGAAGCTCGAAACGGACCTTCGCCGAAAGGATGGAACGCTTGAGATGAATGCGATCCTGCGGCAGCATCAGCTCGTCCGGCGTCGGAATTCGACCTCTGAAATCGTGGCGTTCATAGAATTCTTTTCTTCTTTTCCCTCATTCATTCTAAAGGATGATGCCTTTCCGAGGCGGCATTACGATTGGGCTAGCCCGGTTCCTCATAAAGAGTAAAATTGTCAATCAAAGAGGATCTGTGGGGAATTCGCTTATTGGACCTGGTGCAGGCCTCGAAGAGGCGCTCTGCGATATGCGCCTTGATCTCGTCGACGGCGGCCTTCATCGACTTGCAGACCGCTTGGCCTTTGAGGGTCTCGACGTTGAATGACTGGCATGGTGCCGGATAGATGAGGAAGGCAACCACAGTCACGGGCGCCGCTTGCGAGGAGTCGTCATCCGACGCCGCCGCCTGAAACCATTTCCCACGTTTTCGTCGTCTTCACGGCCTTTCCCTCCCTTCTTGCCCAGGGCCATGTGTGTGTCGTCTCCCCGACGCTGCTCTTCTCTGGAAACCAAAGCCTCATGCGTCTCGGGTTCTCTCCTCCTCCCTCACGCGGACCCGCTCTTTCGCCATATTGCCGCTGCGCTTTATCACAGTTATGACTTCATCCAATAGAGTCTCGAGGGCGATGCGACGAGAAAAGAGCGTCGTCGAGAAGGAGAAGAAGAAAAGAGACTCCACGGTAAACACCAAGGCGAAGCACCACCGCCTCTGCGAAAGAGCTCCCCAGCCAGCCACTCTATTGTCCATTATTGATGCTTATCCTCCAAGTGAAACTCTTTCAATGCTCAGCAGCCTCACTTTCCCTCACTTTTGAGACCTCGAGGAGTGTGGGTACCAGGCTAAACTTCCAAGGCGTCCCTCTCTTCTTTTGACACTTCCGCGACGTCAACTCGGTCGCTTGGCGCCCGTCCTCGACCCTTTTAGTCCTGAAACAAGGGGCGAGACCCCCGGCAAAACATCTTCGTCCTGCGCAGTCAGCCGAGTATACATTTCGAGCCAGCTGGCAAAACAAGAAGTTTTTGCTCTCACTAATTTCGTCACTCTGTTTGGAGACAGCAATGCCTCATCCTGTTTAGTTTTTATTAATAAGACATAAGAATGCGCACATCTGAAGGACAACCATTGGTTGAGATCGTAATGAGAGAAAGAATGAAGGAAGCGAGAGGGAAGGATGAGGAGGAGGAGGGAATCAAGGGGTGCTAAGTAGATTCAGAATGCCGGACCGTTTATTTGCGCAGGAGCCCCCAATGAACAAGAGAGATGTCCATGAGCGTCCGTCTCTCGATGAATTTGGGGAAGATACTACAGTCAACGATGCATTCATACCAATATGAAGGAAGAAGAAAACCGGGGACAATTAGTGACCAGTACGAACCCGACTACAAATTATGACCGAAGAAGACTCTCTACAAACACACCTTGAAGGCATATTCTCTGATTATGTGAATGTTGGGGCGAACGTGATGAAAGATGAAACTGAAACATTGGAAGAAAGCGTCACCCAGGAAATGAGCCGTTTTGCAAGGTGAGACCCGGCGAAGTGAAGAAAAAAACGTCATAGCCACTCGACCGACGAGTTCTCGTCGGATGGCGAAGCTGCCGTCGAGTCGGGTGACGGCTTCTCCTTTTGCACAACGGAACCGTTCTTCGCCACGACTGGCGCCGGCTTCGGCAATGCGAGGTTCTCGAACGACGCGCTCTTCAGCGGCAAGAGGACGGACTCGACGCTCAGATGATGCCCGTTTTGTGAGTTCGCCGCCGACACTTCGAGAAGCGAGGCACTGTAGCCGCTGCCCTCGGCGTGGAGGGTTCCATCCGGTTGGAAATCCGCCGCTAAAGCCGCTCCATCCAAGTAGGTTGAGCTCCTGGAAGAGTTCTCACGGTCTCAGGAAACTCTCATATCAACAGAAGCATGTGAGTGAGAGGAAATTACAAACCTCGACTGGATTCGGGATCGCGAGCGGAAGGGGCTGTGCTTCATTAGCAAGTTGTTCGTGTCAGCTGAGGCACTGCGTAGCTGCGCGCCGACTTGCTGGATGCTCTTCCAAAGTGGCACCGACGAGGAATTCGTGTGAATCCCGTCGGCAACGGTCGATGTGACGGCGGCCGAACGTGGTGCACCCGTGCAGCGGGACGTAGAAGATTGTCGAAGGTTTCGATTGAGGAAGGCATAGAAGAGCCAGTTGAAGGCACTCTGCGTGTAGGGCAACGCGTGCATGAGGTAGAGGAAGAGGACGGAGATCGTGCCCGGTCCATCCAGTTCCTCGTCGTAGTCCTCGTATGTCCTCGTGGTCGTGGTCTTGATGGTCGGTCGCGAGGGCGGCGGCTTGGATGGCGGCTCCGCACACTCTTGTGTCATGTTCTCTGCAAGCGCTTCCAGCCTTCCACGGGCATCAGATATCGTTCCGGGGAAGGGAGAGGAGACTGAGGGAGAGATGTTGGCTATGTTGCATTTCCTCGTCCTCTCTCCAAAACACATCCTCTCACGTTAATTTGATCAATGACCTCACAACACCCAACAGTCGAAGCTATGCAAGCTTATCAGCGCGCGCTAAGCTCCTCGTTGACCTGAATTTCAATCACAAGCCGCCATACATTCACCCACTCGGCGCCCACTTGCATTCCGATGATGCCAGGATTGCCTGCTACTGCTTCTTTTGACGCCATCGTGGGGGTCGCGCCGGGGCTGCACACGTAAGCGTGGGAAGGTCCATTTCGGGGTGGTTTTTGTTAAACTTAAAGTAGACCCGACGAACTCGCTCTGCTGGGAGGCCCCGTGAATGATTTAAGTTGGTCTTCAAGGCGTGAGCGTCGTCCCCTTTAGGAATGCGCCGTAGGCGTGTGCCGCTGATTGGTATTTCACCTTGGGAAGAGCCCTTCTCAGCGAGGATAAAGCCAGACACTGATCACAGATCTTTGAAGGGATATGCTCCGTTTTTGGATCTCCTTCTTCGTGGGACACAAAAACATCTTGTCAACAAGTGTGAGGGGATCGACAGGTTTGCTTAAGGCTCGGCGCGACGAGACGAGGACGCCGAGAGGACGATGGACAAAAAGAGACGCGCGAGCGTGCGCAGTTTCCGGCGCGCGCGCGAGCCGGTGTCCGGTTTCACGCCGGCGGCGGCGGCTCTGCGCGATGGGGGCCCTCCCGGGCTGTGGTCGAAGAATTATTACACGAGCAAGAGAGAGATATGGCCAGTATACCGCTTCTCGCAAGCAGTGCACCAAATCCTCTCCATGGAATCAATTCTTTTTCCCTCTCTCTTCGCAGCTTCTCAATTTCCAAATGGCGCTACCACCAGCGCATACATACACCAACTACGCGGCATTGGAGATTCGGTGTGCTGCAAGAGGAAAACCCAGAGGGGCTGTCGGAGTGAGAGAGGAAGAAGAAGAAGCTGAGAAACGCCTCGCGCGCGTATGGCTCAAGTGGGTGGTCCCGCTGCGGGCTTTGTCAACTCTTCTCAAGATCGAGATGAAGGAGATGAAGACGGAAGGAAGAAGAAGGCGACAACTTACCACGTGGGCTCATTGACGAAAGAGTTCGAAGCACCCAATAGGGCGTCCAACAAATAAAGTAGAACGCGACGACCATCACCGAGCACTTGAGGACGCGGCTCAACGAGATGCTCGTCTTGCGACCGACGGACGAGAGTCGAGTGTGGACGTAGAGCTTGTGGAGGATGGCCACATAGACGGACACGATGATCACCAGAGGAATGAGGTAGCAGACAATAGCGTGATAGTGATCGAAGTCCGGCGACATGTCCAGTGTGCACTTCGGCACGAGTTCTTCGGCGTTGCACATCATTGAGAGCTTCGCCTCGTAGGTCACGGGAACGATGAAGCACATAGAGATGGAGCAGCAGATCATGAGTACTCCAACAGCAAATCGGGTCTGTCGCATCCATAGTAGTGTGGGCTTGCAGACGGCGATGTACCGATCGATGGACAGGGCCGTCAGCACCAGCGGCGATAAGCTCTTGTTCATCGCCTCGCAGATGAAGTTCAGCTTGCAGAGCTCGATACCGAATGGCCAGCGGCTCTCGAGGATATCACTGACGAGAATTGGCACGGGAACAAAGGAAATGAGGTCGACAACCGATAGTAGAAGAAGATAAATATAGGCCGAGGTCTGCATCGTGGATGTCTTGCGATGCCTCATTGAGGACGGAGTGCAACCGACCAGGAGCTGACTCGACACCGTGCTCATGACCCATAGATTGCCGAGGACACCCGTCACAGCAAGGGCCGAATAGACCAGAATAATGGTATAGGAGGCAAGTTGCTCGTCGAGCATGTCGAGCTCGGCTTGCGTCCTGCGTCCAGCGTGGCGGCGGCTGGCCTGGGAAAGAATAGGAGGGGCGCGCGCGCAATAATGAGTGGAGGCGACAGGGGCGGGGCCAAGGCGCGCTTGCGGATCGTCCTCTCCACTCTCTCCGCTCTCGTTCCTTCCCCTTTCGCTTTCCTTAACGCCTTGGAACGCCGGCCGATGAGATTCGTACGAACTGACAGCAGCAGACGGGGAAACAAGCCTCAACGACGAAGGAGAAGAAGCACATATGTGCAAGCAAAGCGGAGCCTCCCCCGTGGCCAAATGTGGGAGGGTCCCCTCTCCTCCTCCTCTTCGCTTCTCGTCGTTTCGTCCGTCGATCGCCTCGGCGACGTTGATGAGTCAAATCCAGTACGCCTTGGCAAGGGGTGCTTCCGGGCTTCCGCTCGAGTGCCCTCTCTTCTTCACCTCGACTCTCGCGCCCCCCTTCTCGTCTCATATGCGAGTTTGTGTGTGTCCGACCGAGTCATGACAACAAACTCACGCGGACGTCGTAAGGTGGTCATCGAGGGATTTGGGGAACGTGTCTTGTTCTCTTGAAATGGGGCTTATTTAGTCTGGAGTTTGAAGGAGGAGCGAAGCGAACGGCCCCCTGCAGCGCTCCCTTGGGGGTCAAACCACACTCAAGGAGTCAACTGTATGCATACACATGTAGGAACGATGTGTTCAAGATCAACGGTTAAGAAGCTTCTTCGCGATCTCCAAGAGCCGCTCTTGCAACACGACACTTCTGATCTCTTCTACCGCGGATTCCTTCACATATGCTCTCGCTCTCTCTAAGTCGCCCTTCCTGCAGCGCCCGGGAGTAATTTTGTGTAAAACGGGGGTTCAACACTCAGTCATTTCGGGAATGCATTCATTTTTTCGTTTCTATTTAGCTATATGGAGATGCAGCGCTAAGCGGGGATGAGGGGATTTGGCTTGATTGGCGAGGGCGTAGGTCGTCCCTGCTCTCTCCGACCGGAATAGGGATGCGCGCGCTTTTTGCTCCTTCTTCCGCCGCCCTCCTTGCCACTCTTCATTTCAGGAGGAGTTGTGTTTCACTCGGAGGGCCAACACGAGATGGAGGGGGCACTCGCGTTGTTTCGTCACACTTGACATTATTTCCGCGTTCTAGTGGGAAAACACAGTGAACAAGCGTTATCGAAGACAGAGAGAGACATTGTTTGTGCTGTTGTGGAGAGAGAAGGGGCTCCTCAACGGCCCTCCTCTCCAGAGACAACGAAGCGCTTCTCTTACTTGCCATCAGGGCTCCGATTAGCAACCTCTAAGTCGCACGGACGACTCAGGGAGACAACGCTATGGCCTTCAAACAATCACGAGGTACTCTTGAAAACGTGAAGGAAAGGGGGAAGCGAGGACAACTCCCGTTTCTTCTTTCAGAACAAGACACAAAGGAAAATGAAAATACAGTGACGTTTCCTTGTGCCCTCAAGTCCTCGCGTACCTTGAGTCGATGATTGAGGCGCGAAAGAGCCTCGATGAAGAGATCGCCGCCTTTGTTGCCGAACTCGTACCGACCGGCCGTAAACATGTAGATGGTGCGATCCAGGTCAAAGTTCAAATGTCTGAACTCGGACGATGCTCGTCATGGCTGCCAATTACCCATAGAAGTGTCCACGCACAAAGTCGTGGATGCGCTCCTTGCTCCTCGCATGGAGATTCTGGAATTCGTGCAGTGCCGTAAACTTGATGACATTCAGGCCGTTGGGAGTGAGAACGTCCGGCCGGCGACCCAACAGATGTTCCGATTCAAGGGCCGTTATTTCACTGAAGAAGTGAATTCGAGTGTTTTGCCACAACTTCAGCAAAATAGACCTGACTGTTGTGAAAGCGTGCGCCATGTGCACAGCGGCCCTTTCGAGGCAGTAGCGGGTGTAGAATTGACGATCTCCAGCCTCTTTCGTCGGATCGAACTACGAGTGCTTCCAGATTGACTTAAGGGGCATACTCGCTGGATGTTGTTGTAGAGGTCAACTCCGCCGGCGGCGAGATGCCTTCCCACGAGCGTTGCGTGCGTCGTAAACACCAATGCCGCTTTCGTCTTGCGACCCCTGCGAATGACTCAATTTTGTTTTGTTTGCTTTGTGTGGAGGAGCTGCGTGGGGAGGAACGCGGAAGGTTCGCGGGAAAGCAAGGGATAGGGGAGGACCTCGTGAGGATGACGCCGACGCCGGATTGCCATTCATGGAAGTGCGCAACGATTTGAACAGCTTCACCCTCGTAGGCACGCGAAAACTCGGCGTACTGCAAAATTCAGTATCATGTGTACATGTCTGGAAGTCTAGCCACTTACGCGATGCAGAAAAATTGAACACATGTAGCCGAAGGAGACGGCATTGCACACCTCAGCGTCCCACCACGCCACGTGAATTTGTGCGATACGCCATAGCTACAAATGTCAATGTTTTTGGGAAACTGCACAAATTTAGAAACCTCTTCAGTATAGACATCGTAATTTGATCCTTCTGACTCTTGGATGTTGAAAAGGAGAACTTTCGGATAGCCGTCGACCAGCCATCTGCCGTAGACAGCTTTTATTCGATGCTCTTCACGTAGTGCTTGAAGTGTCCGTCGCATTGCTATAGTTTCCGGTTCAAGAGGTTCGAACTGAAAATGGCATATCGTGAGAGTTTCGTGGAGAGCCAAACTTCAAAGTCCGCCGTATTGGAGCTGTTCGGTGGGTTGTAAGGTCCGAGCATGCAGTAGCAATCTCCGAGTTCCTTCGTACTGACGGTGGCCTTCGTGCGTAGCACGGTATAAATTCCACCAACTGCAACGCCATTCAGACTTAATCAGTAAAAGGAGGCTAATTTGGGCATAGCGTGAGAAGCGTCAAAGCATAGTTTCGCTTCACAAACAGCAACGCTTACCTTTGTTCACAACTTCCCACGCCGCCTCGAAGACATAGCGACGCGGCTCGTCTGTCATGATCTAAAACGAAACCTCTTCTTTGGCTGGTCACACTAT
>JAQIXL010000729.1:0-25706 GCA_034700245.1 Poikilolaimus oxycercus
GTGAATTGACGAAAATCGAGAGAGTCGGCGTTGAGGGAGTTTGTAGTTGAAACTGTCCAGTCAATTGCTGGGAAATTGAAATCGCCGAGAACAAGCAAGGTTTCATTTCCAAATTTGGAGAGAGTATTTAAAAAGGTTTTGAGTGTGAGATTGTCACAAGAAGGGGCACGATAGGTGAGAGCTAGGGTCAATTTTGTGGATTGGAGTTCGAGTGAAAGAATAAGATATTCCAATGACTGGTTAATAGATTGAGATTCGACTAGGTGAGCGTTTTGAACAAGAGGCGAGTTTCGTTTGGTGAGGATACAAATGCCTCCACCTCGCTTCCCTCCCAGTCGGTCCTGACGGAAGACATCGAATTGGCCTTTCATTCCAAGTAAACTATCGATGTCATCAGACATTCGAAACCAAGTCTCAGTGATGCATATAATTGCGGGTCGAGTACTATGACAATGACTAGCTAGTAGGGAAATTTTGTCGCGATTCAAAGAATTGGTATTAAAAAGTGATAAATTGAGATTAGGAGACAAATTAGCAACATTTGAAAGATTGGAATGAGGGGTAAAGAGGGAAATTGAAGAGGGACTGGTCGGGAACGCTTCTCAAGCACGAGCCTTCGAGGACCCGGGCTGACCGTTACCATGTGACTTGTGAGGCAAGGGGCGCGGCGTCTGGAGCTTGTAGATGGAGAGGTCGCGGACGACGTACTGCAACTCCCCACAGGTGGCATTCAAGATGCCCGCTCGCTGGCGCAGGTCTCTGTCTGCAACCAGCTCTTGATTTGTGTAGTCACGGCGGGAATAGCAATGGGGAAAGTTTCGCATGAGCGGGGTCTTGTTTCGCTTCAGATGGCCAAGGATCAGGTCACGGTCGGATTGATTTTCGCAGAAGATCTTGAGAGGGCGTCCGCGGGTGGTGGGCGAGCGCTCGACGGGATGCCTTTTGTACTTGATCTTACCATCCTGCAGCTTCTTCACCAGAGCCGGATCTCCTACACTGTGCACGACCTCAGATACAAGTTTGTCATCATTTTTGAGCAACTCTCCCTTCTCGTTGAGTTCCCCAACGTTCAAAAGCACCAGATTTTTCGCTTTTTCATCGATAGTCGAAGAATCGAGCTTGGCCTGCACCATGGCCGCATACGTCGCCGCCTTGACCACATCAGTGGATGGCATGGACAAGGGGGTAGGCACAGCTGTAGGAGTAGGTGCCTTTGCGGCGGCCAGGAATGCACTGACTTGCGCCGTCATCTCTGTGACGGCCAGCACAAGCCCCGAAACGACATCTACCAGAGCTTTCTGTTGCCCGCATGCCTCTTTCTGAGCTGATAGCAGCTCTGTCTGGCCTGATACCAGCGCATCGATGACTTCCTGCTGCTTTGCAAGCAGCATAGACGCCCATTTGGGCATCATTTCTTCATCTGACGTACCTGCCATTCAGCTCCGAATGAAAAGTGGAGCGACGACGGAAGACGACCGCTTGTCGTGCACGCAGATAGAAAAGGAATGTCGTGCACGCAGATAGAAAAGAAAAGGAACTTTCATAGCGTTCTTTCAGATCTTCATAGTAATGGATGGACACGAAACGCTTAGACCGTTTCGGCTCGTTTGGACAACCTCTTTTTCATCGAAAACGCAGCTTATCGAACAGCACAAAGGCAAATAACTGTCTGTTTATTCATCAAAACACAAACCGAAGAAGAAAGGGTTGGTTTTTCAAATAACAACATCTTTTCCAGAGATAGTCATGGTCCTGGATCTTTTCATCAGCTGGCGAATTGACAGAGCTGTGAACCTCCCAGGCGAGCTAGTTCTCAGGTTGCACCGACCGAAATGAGAGTCTTCAAGTTGAAGAAGTCTTTCATCACTGAGGAAATGAAGGCATTCCATGTCTTCTTCATCGAGATAGAACCGGGTCCTGAGCGAGTGATGGTGAGTCTTATCCTAGTAAATAAGTTTGTTCAGTGGAGCGAGGCAATCATCGTCATCGATGTTGTGCCAGGCTGGGGGGATCGAGCTGAAAGAAGACCAGCGAGGCTCTTTCATCCTTATTGGAGCTTCAACATCAAGGTCATCAACATCGTCGACCTAACCCAACAACCATCTTTATGGCCACCAAAGAGAATGAATCAGCAAGAAGTATAAAACTTTGTGCGATGACGACTTGAGATGTAGGTATCCATTTCAAATTTGTAGCTTTCTTCACTCAAAGGCAAATGGACAAATACAAAGTTCCAAGAAAAGCTCGAATCCTTCTCAAGAGCCGTTATATTGCACGACTCATTCAGCCTGGTCATGGTAGAGCTCAAAAAGTGATACTTGACGCTTCGCGCTGTCGGCACACGCAATAGCTTTTTTGTTCTCTTCTTCGGCCCCAAATGCCCTTTCCCAGAACTTCCTGGCACTGAGGCTACCGTGTGTCTCGCACTGGATCGAGTTGTCATCATCGTGCTTCGCAAGGAGATCCATAGGTTCTTTATCTTCCTCATTGTCTTCGCCTTTTGGTCTCCGCATGGCTACTGGAGCTTGGGTGCCTGGCTGTCGCATGACGTCATCAATGGAGACTTCTGCTCTAAAACTCTCTTCTACAGCGGCGGAGGAACTTTCATGAGCGTGAGCTTGCCTCCAAAAGAACCATTTCGTCTCAGTTGCTTCCCTGCTGGATCCTCATGATCCAATTCATCACCATCTTCCTTCATCTCACCATCTACATGTCCTATAAGCGACAATTGAAACAACTTGGAACAGGTATGGCCTTTCAAATCGGAAAGGAGTTGCTTCCAGTTCAACAAAACAAGAAGGACGAGGGTCGAGTCTTAAAGTCTCTTTTGCTGCAGTCTCTTACGCCATTCACAATCGCCCTTCCCGACAACATTAGCCTCATCTTCTCGTACAGTGGAAGTAAGGTTCAGAAGATTTTAATTAAGAACTTCATATTCGTGCAATAATGCGACGCCGACGTTGTTGCACGTATTGAAATTACACTACGAAGTTTTGCAGATGCGAAGCTCCTTCCCTCTTGGTGGTTCTACGGCGCAAAGTACATAGGTTTCAGCGCCATGTGGAGTATGCCCCTCATCTTCGTCTGCATGGTTCGACCATTCCAGGTTCGTCTTCGTTCAATTTCTCACGAGATTTCAGGTTGCGGCTCGTCGAATTCTGCTCGGTGAGGCGGAGGATCCGACGATGCTCGGTCGTGTTATTGGACCGACCACCAGTGCTGTGAGGACCGTGTCCAAAGCGCCCATCTCCACAACCGCGTCCACAGTCTCAAAAGCTTGAATAAAATCTTATAGTGTTCTAAAGTGTAGCTTTACAAAGCCAAACGATAAGGAGCGCAAACATCTGCTAGGAACGTTTTCTTCCTCGATCCATCACTTGAAGAAATCAACGCTACACCTTGTCCAGCATTGGAAACACATTCAAATTCTCACAAGACATCCATCCCTTTCGTAGTTGTCCTTTTATCGAACATGCTGCCCGACACGCAAAAGAAAGAACTCCCGCGGTGCTCAATCAAAAACCGATCTTGTTTACCCCGCCTCGCTACTCACGCTACTTCCATGATACACGTGGCCAAAAGTGCAATCGCCTCCTCCTCCAGAAACTTCTCAAGAGTATAAAGTCTGAAGGTTCCTACTTCTGTAACCCTTGGAAAGAGTTCTCCGGATCTCGAAAGTGGTACTGTAGTTCTGACGTTCAGCTCTCTAAAGTCTCAAAATGGCGAACCTTGTCGCTTCTCTTTCGAATTCGACCAATGCCACCATGGCCAATCCCGATGAGTTTGTCTTCAACTCCAATACCATTATTGACTTGACCCCCTCGTTCATCTACTACGCTTGGCCGATTGTGACGAACTTTATCTTCTCGGCTCCCATCGCATCTTTTGTTGTCTACGTTGTCCTCACGGATAAGAGCTTCGACAGTGGTTTACATGTACGCTTCAAAATGCAACCGTTGTAAACACAGATGAAATTTCAGTTTGTTGTCCTCACGGTGACGTTTTCGTATTCAATCGTGCAACTCATCATCATCTCCAAGGCGTTCTACTTCCTCTACGCGTACTTCAGCGGCAACATGCTGATCAATTTCTATATCTGCAACTATTATGACCGGTTCTCGAACCAGACTTCAATTCTGACTTATTATGGGCTTTTCGTGAGTTTTGCTTCCCGCTACAAGGCCTCTTGCAGTTTGTGGCAATCGATCGCACAGTCATCGTGGTGCTGAAGAAGAACATCTCCCGTTTCTTCCTCTTCCTCATCGTGTTAGCGTTCTGGTCGCCGCATGGCTACTGGAGCATGGGCGCTTGGCTCTCGCACAGTGTCATCACGGGAGACTTCTGCTCCAAGACTCTCTATTATACCGGTGGCGGAACGTTCATGAAGGTATTTCATCTCTAGAGCAACAGTTTCCCTTCAGCTTCTTCCCTGCTGGATTCTCATGATTCAGCTCTACACCATCGGACTCCATATTCTCATCTATGTTTCGTACAAGCGACAACTGAAGCAGATCGGATTGGGTTTGCTCTTTGTCTCAGCATGACCTGTCAGTCAAACAAAGCAACAAGGACGAAGGCCGCGTGCTCATCTCCCTTCTCTTACAATCACTTACCCCCTTCATCGTTGCTCTTCCAGACAACATCACCATGATCTTCTCTTATGCGTTCGGAAGTAAGAATCACTTTTGTTTCAGCACGTAAAAATATGAAAATGGCTGATTTGGCGTCGTTAAGTCCCTCTCATCGTCTTTCAGGCGCTAGCAAACTTCCAATCTGGTGGTTCTACTGTTCGAAGTATCTCGGCTTCAGCGCCATGTGGAGTATTCCGCTCATCTTCGTCTGTCTCGTCCGACCTTTCCAGGTAGCCTTCGCTAGACTTCTAGTCAAGTTGCGCAGGAAAGTGGGCCAAACTGATAAAAACTGTTCTTCAGGTCGCGGCTCGTCGGATTCTGCTCGGCGACGACGACGAGCCGACGCTATTCGGACGCATCGTGAGCAGCAGGACCTCGTCGAGCAACGTGAAGGCTATCTCCAAGGCGCCCATCTCGGTCACTAGTACCAGTGCGTAGAACAAATGGACTTTGTTTCACGAGGAACTATTCAATGACATTACTTCATGCAGTAAATCTTGATGTATTACTTCGTCTTTGTTGTACCTTCCTCTTACCGTATACTGCAATATGAAGAAGCCTGTGGCTTCAAATTCGCGTCACCATGTAGTCGTTTGCCGTGCTTTGCCACCGCTGCGTGTGGTCCTGGAAAGCCTCAAAAACATTTCCGACTGCTGAGTAATTGCTTTCCATCTTTGAAGATCGCGTTGCCTGGCAATTTTCGTTTTTGTGCTATTTCTTGTGGTGGAAAAGTCGAGAAACACTCGTCCAAAGGATCACACGATCAAGCACTGGCGTGATCTTCGGTATAGTAACAGCTAGAAATTGGATTTGACACGCAGACAGGGTGCCAAGCGAGTATTTTGGCAGGATTGTTGTTGGATTGCTTTTATTGTAGTTCTTGTGGTAAATTGTCTGTCTACTATCTTTTTTGCGAGATGGAATGTTTAACGGAACATTCAGCACTCGTAAGATAACATTAACGAATTCAGTGAAACATAGGTTTTAGAAGCCATCAAGTCGGGCATGCCTGGTTATTAAATGGCCAGATTCTGCAGAATCCATTCAGCAGTCGCCGAAACTAATTGTTGAAAAAAGCACGCGTCGGTCGTAAGACGAGACATTACTATACTCTTCGCGGATCAATATTACAGCAGCATCGAAACACAAGCAAATTCTAGCAGTCGAATGACGAAAACCCGTTACAGCTGCAATTGCTCGGCTGATATCAAGTCTCTAGGAAGCTAGTCAGGACAGCGGACGTCCACGAGGGCAGTCTCCAGTACTCTGCCTCGTACCACGTCGGCGAATTTTCGAAAAGCGTTGTCACTGCGATTGATTTGACTCCTCCTGAAAGAAACGTTACGAAATGTGGCTCTCACTTTTCCTCCGTGTAATACGGGCCCTCAACAAGACTGGAGACTATTGTATTCAGTGAGCTTTGGTCGTATCTGAAACACACGTGTACACTTTTGAAGAAGAAGACGCACCTGTGACAGCCAGCATAGTTCGTGAAGCGATCTCCACGAAAAGAGCAGTACATGTCGTGCCCCGGTGGTGTCATACACGTCTCTTCTAGGGCACAGAGGAAATTCCTGAAATGTTGAAGCTCTTTCAAAGTGAAAACCATTTGACAACGTCTCTCGCGAAGTTTGATCGATGGACAAAAACAGTATTGGCCTCGTACATCGGTCTTTTCGCACGCTTTCCGTCCATCGGCATCCACTTGAAAAGGCCTAAGAGCTTCAAAGTGGACAGAAGCGAACCAACCTTGATTAGTGACGGCATAGATTGAATGCCCGCAGTTGAATCTCAACATAACGTCCTCAAAATCGCCATTTCTTACTTTCTGCACTCGTTTAACCTAACAAGGAACTGTAAATGAACCTCATAAAAGTTCGCAGCAGAGTGCTGGAACTGGATGCTCGTGTCGAACATCCAGTATGCAGTCGCTTCGTCGAACATTAGCTAAAGACCGTCTTCAACAAAAGCAACATTTGAAACTTACAGCCATAATGATTGCTTTGAATTGATAGCCGTACAAGTACTTGGTATGCAATGGGAATTTGTCGAAGTCGATCTTGCGAATCTCAATATTGCAGACTTGTTTCAGCTCTTCAATCTATTTGAAAAAGTTTATTTTAGAGAATTGTCTTTGTACCTGATCTGCATTTAGTCCCACGTCGTAGAAGATGAGCTTGTTCTTGTAGACCTGACGCATTTGAAAAACAGACAAACGGGCTTCGGTAAAGTGATTGTCGCTAGAATAAGTGACAAACACAACCTGTAAACTTGCTTTCAATCGGTTTCAATGTGTTCAACACCTCTTCGTCAGCAAAATCCGCTGATGGATAATCAAACTCTCTGCTCAACTTGAGCTCCCGAAGATAGCTGACTAGAGAACAATTGAACTGCTTTCCATTATCAAGCAGTTCTCCATCGACATAAAGAGGGAAACACATCTGCAACTTGCTGAACGAACTAAAGCTAACCTCTTCAGACCCGCAAGGACAGTTCAGGCTCGAATCAGCCGCTGAAAGACATTGACAGTTGAACTTCACGCACCTTCCTGACGAATAGCGTCATCATGTGGTCTAAACTGTTTGGTTAGAAACAGGACCAGAGCCGCTGTAGGGAAGGCGAACACGATTCGATGAGGGCAATAGCGAGCTGTGTGCATTCTTGGCTTCAGGCTAAGCTCGAGCACTAATTCAGGGGATGCTCAAAAATCAATTTCACACAAACAAATCGATGAGCGATGCTTGACGTCGCTTTTTGGGACGACGCCGCCGTTTCCCGGCACATTGTTCTAGCGTCAGCAAGAAGCCTCCCGCCACATTGCAGCAGGTGCGCAGTCACAAAGGAAAACGTCGATTCTCCCTTTCTCTCCAGTGAAAGAGGCTTCAGAAAAATATTTTATTTTTCTCAATGAGCACTCATTTTGACCCGTAAGAGAACTTCTTCGATCCTGTAGACTTTAAGAAGGACATTCGACAACTCCCAAGGGATCTCGCAAAACGTCGTTACGTTCCACACTCGCGAATCGGGAAAAAGCATCGTCGTTGCGATCGATGAGGTGTTGTCTAAAAAACAATGGGAGTTTCACATCGTCCACCTCTCTATTGAGTAATAGGGTCCCTCAATGAGGCTTGAAATTATCGTGTTCAGCGAGCTTTGGTCGTATCTGCAAAGAGCGTTTCATTTAAGAAGAGAGAAGAAGCTTACCGATGACAGCCAGCATAACGATTATACCGGTCTGTATGGAAGGAACATTGAAATTCTTGTCCCGGTGGAAGCATGCACGTCATTTCGAGGGCACACAAGAGATTCCTGATTGTGAGGCATTCAACGACAAGCAACAATAAGAAACCATTTAACAACATCTCTGGCGAAGTTTGAACGACGCACGAAGATCGTGTTCGCCTCGTACATCGGCAGTGTCGACCGACTTTTGTCTATCGGCAACCATTTGAACTGACCTAAACAATCAAGAATGCACTAAGGACTTCGAAACAAACCTGGATTCGTAGCAGCAAGAACAGAATGGTTGGAGTTGAAACGTAGCACAACATCTTCGAATTCGTTATTGTTGACTTTCTGAGGACTCAGGACAATGCCAAAAAGGAGACCTCGTAGAATTCAAATGGAATTTCCTTGAAACGGACACTTGTGTCGAACATCCAGTAAGCCTTGGCCTCGGTGAACATCTCCTAGAAAGGCAAGAATGTTCGAAACATTCGCCATGTGCTCGCTTACGGCCATAACAATTGTCTTGAATTGGTAACCATACAAATATTTCGTGTACCACGGGAATTTCTTGAAGTTCAGCGTTCGGATATCAATGTTGCACACTTTCTTTAACTCTTCAACCTGGAAACCTGCTAAACAACAAAGAACGGACCTGATCAGCACCAAGTCCCACATCGAAGAAGACAAGTCGATTCTTGAAAACCTTGCGGAATTGCAGTATTGCTGCTCTTGCTTCAAGAAAATGGTTTTCGCTGGCATAAGTTATGAAGACCACCGAAAGCATGAAATATTGTGATAAAATAATGGGAGGAACCTCCTCGCTTGAGAACGTTTCAGCTGCATAATAGAAATCTAGGTCAAGTTTGTACTCTTTGAGGTGCTTGACAAAAGAACAGCCAAATGGATTTCCATGATTGCGAGTTTGACCGCCGACATACAGTGGAAAGCACATCTGAAAAGTCCAAATAAGTTTCTCCAAACGGATGTCACCTCTTCACCATAACACGAACAGTCGTGACCGTCTTCTGATTTTGAAACAGTTTGAGAATCTTCACTCCGCTGAATAGAAGTATTGGCTGACTGGTAATCCTTCGTCGATATGTAAAGAAGAAAGACGATAGGCAAAACCAAATAGATACGAGTGTTGTGAAAGAACATCGTTGCCGAACAACGATGAGACAGTCTCATAAACCTGCAACAATCTATACACGCAACGCTTGAAACACGAGACGCAATAACACTGACAGAGAGTGTGATGTTCGCAAGCATACAAGTCCCCCTACGCGAACAGATATCATCACATTGAGGCGTTCAGGACTCGAGAAACGACAAACTTGAAACATATCTAAACTTACTGCAAAAAGGCTGGTGGCGAGACAGCCCAGCGTTCACTCCTTCGACGGCTTGAAAGTGCAGACATCGGCGTCAATTCACCCTTCATCCCCCCAGCTCGACCGGAACATTCCGACAGCTGAGCACTTCATCGGGCGAGAAAAAACGGCGGTGCAATCTGGATCCAAGCTTTGCGTGATGCTTTTGTCTAAGAAGCGACCCACATCGGTTTGACGAAAACGCTTGTTCCCGCAGCCTTCAGCTAATTGCGCACGACAAATCTAAGCAAAGAAAGGAATCACTTGAAACTTGCGGAAATGTTTGTATACGGCGAGATCACAAGCCAACACTTAGTACTAGTCCTTAGTCCGCCACAATGATTTTGAGGCTTGAAACATAGGAGCTTCAACGAGTTTGAGTCTTTTGAGTGATGTGAAAGTGCGTGGTGTCTGGCAGAAAAATGGCACTAGTGGAATGAAAAAACTCAGCTCCGTTTCATGGACAAATAATTGCTTAAGCAACAAAACAATACTGCAGCAGAAACACACACGGTTCAAAATCAGCCGGAACAAAGACATTCCTGTCGAGCTTCAGAAATCAACGCATGTTTCAAGACGATAGCAACAAGAACGGCAGGTCGGTAAGACAATTCTGCTGAATCGAGTGCTTTTCAAAACGATGTGTACCAGTAGAACTTGAAGGTGAATCGCTTCAATGTGCCAAAACATCCGTCTTGGTGAAGGGGTCACACTCACACGAAGTGGAAGAAGTCTGTCGCCGGCTGCAGTCGCATGACGACCGGTGCCGTCTAGAATTCGCCGAAGTCGCACACCGCGAAAGACTTCGTCGACTTGCTCGCAGCACCACAGCTCGGTTCCAGAAGGCAACGGTCCCGTCCCCTCTACCAGTGGCCCTTTTGGTTCTTCTTGTTTACTTCTTCTTCGAAAGTCGAAATGCTTTAGTCAATTTGGTTCGAAAACAGAACTGCAATGCCGAATGTCAGGGAGTAAAAACATTCACTGGTATATTGTTATTTCTCTCGACAACTGAATAAGCTCAAAATTATACCGCCCCCTTTATCTTCGTTGTCTGATTATGGCTTCCTGGTCGGATACAGTCGGGTTTAAGAAACACCCGCAGTGACTACGCATGATCGAGCGTGTGGTGATCCATTAGTCGTTTCGTCTGTGCCCCTCGTGACAGACGCCTTCGATGCGCCCGGTTTCACTGTGTTGTTCGCGAAACGCCTTCTCTGAAGAGGAGCCTTGCCACACAACCACTTATCGTCTCGCACGTTTTGGTGGCGTTTCTTTTTGCTGTCTTGAAACTCCCTTTAATCGAGCGTTCTTTCATGGTGAAGATGAAAAGTGCGGCTGCGAAGAAGAAGAGACGGCCGTATCGAAAGGATTTAACGGTCGAAAAGCGATATGAAATCATCAACGCTATAGAAACGTGAGTAAAAGGTCAAAAATGGGTGTACTTCAACTCGCATTTCTACTAATCAATAGCGCTGGGAAATGGGGAGCCCCGAAAACCCTACTTTTTGGACCCGAAACCCAACCACAGTAAACCAACTAACTAAATAGATAAAAGGGTGCTACTATAGCTAGCATGTACATGTACATACTTGCGGTTTATAACAAAAGCGATCCCGATTTTGTTTGAAGTCAGGGCTAGGGGCCAAGAGCGTCATCATTCAATTTCCCGCCAATTACCCGTTCTTCTCTCTCCGTGCGAATAAATCTTTTGTCAAATGTTAATGCCAACTTTCAGGGCTCGCGCAAGCGAGGGAAGGCGAATAAAATTGCTGATGCAAGAGATAGCCGATAGATATGGCATCTCAATAGGGCACGCCTATCATATCTACCAGCATCGAGAAGCGATTATTACTTGCTATTTTCTCACGAGAAAAGACTCTTCGCCAACGGTGCAAGAAACAACTTCAATTGAGTGCGAAACGGAAGCGGAAAAGAAAAAGGACGAAGTGCAGGACGATATCGAGGCAGCACAAACACCGACGCCCTTGCTGACGCAGATACAGATCATCGAGCATGTTGAACGGTTAGTTATTCAACTAGGGAAGTTTTGCGTTAAGTTAGTGGGGCCCGATTTTTATGGGCGAGAGTATACGTACATAGGTGTCTGATTTTCTGAAGAAACAGAATAAAAAAGGGAAAAGCAGTTATACTCGTAAGGAAAAATTTCAGACAAATTGAACAAAATCAGCCGTCCCTCAGTGAAATTGGGAATCGTTTTCAAGTCTCGTTTGCGGAAATCAACAGAATATACAATGAACGAGTTGAGATCCGAAGGAAGTTTGCGCAACTAGCAGGTTTTCTTTGATCTTTAGTGAAGCATCCCTTTCTGTTTTTTTTCAGTCGACATTGGCGAGCTATGTGCAGCAGAGCCGAATTTATGCCAGAATTCTGTCGAAATGGCGAATTGGACCGGTGACGTAGCAGCATCAGACACAGACGGCCCTCAAAATAAGTTTGAATTGTTAAATACGACGAATTTCGTACCCGTTGTTGATGTTGACAGCTGCTTTGTATTTATCTTCTAGTCTCTGAGGGAATCACTACAAGATTGTCTGCAGGGATTGTACCACTTTTCTGTGACTGTCCATTTGTACCACAAATAAATACCAACAATGTTGTTTTCAAAAGCGGTGTTTCAAGTTGCTCTTGAGGTAATTCGCAGTAATATTAGCAAGCGAATTTTTCCTTTTGCGTCACAAAAGAGATTGTTTGCGAACTTTAAAAAAATGTTCCCTAGAAATAAGCAGGGAGCTGCCTGCGGATATAGGCGAATACGAAGGGCTTAATTTTGGGGAGCTTTGACTTTTCAGAAGGCATAATCAAGTGTACGACGCACCATATTTTTCAAAATTGGCTTTTTTCCCAAGATTTTCGGCACACCAGACAGTTGCATAACGGCATGTGACCTAACGATCGGCTTGAAAACAGGAAGTATGCGCAAACAGCGCCAGAAGGACGTTAATTCCACGTTTCGGATTTCAAGATTGCGCACTTGAAGCTGATCACCCTACACGCAATGGCCAATTGACTAGAGACTGCAAGTCGAGGAGCCGTGGCTTGCGGTAGAAGTGCAAGATTTTCGTTTGCCCTCTTTATAAGTCTTACGGCGTGAATCGCTTGTGTTGTTAAATTTTGTCCAACGAACAACATTTCGATAAAAGGTATTTCAGAAATGCGCGCGTTTCTCATCGTGCTTCTCTGCATCGTGATTACAACAGCGAAACGGACTCCGCTGGACTACTACAGAAAGATTTTTAAGTTAGTCAAAAGCATGCGCTTTGTTCAATATTTCGTTGATTTAAGGGCGAAGTTTGTGGTTTCGCAGGACGTAAATCGTCTTCATCGTCGCAACTGCTTCTTCACGCTTTCGCAGTGCTTGCTGCCGATGCATCGTGGTACGACCTTTATGACCAGACTTTTATTCCAAAAGTTCCTTCATTTTACCTTGCGCAGAATAAAGTTGCCAATTTTAGGTGTGCCATTCTTCCCAGGTCTTACAATATATTCTGACTTCGTAACTCGCCAGACACAAAAAGGAATCTTTGATCGCTAATAAAACTGTTTTAATGAACGTAGCTCTGCAAAGAAACATGCGACAAGTGTATCCATGGGAATTTATCTATAAGCCCTTTACTGGGGCCTCCACGTCTCAATGAAGCGCGTTGCGTTTCTGTATGGTAAAATAACAATGGTGATAGCTCTGCAGAGCTCTGCATGACCCCATATCACCAACGTTCACCACAAGTGCCAACGGAGAGCACGAAACAAGTTACAGTACACTGAAAATAATTTCACGCTCGTCTGGGCAAACCTCGTCGGGTATTCACAAAATAGCGACAAATTTGCAGAACACATTTTTGGAGGTACATAACCCTGCACTTCCAACGATAAGTGGTGCATAGCTTTGAAGTGTTTCTGTCATGGAAGCCATAATGACAGGGTATCTGCAGCGCATGCAAATTTTTCACCCAACTGGCTCTTAAAGATCTGTATCTAGTGCTCATATGACCTGACTGCTAGGCCGCCTTTATTGGTCGTTGTTTTGTTCATGCAGTTGTCTTTTTGAATGCTCATTTTAAGAACCACGCCGTGTTTGTTTTGAGCAATCACTTGCTGAAATGTGGCTCCTTTCGGTCACGATGATTACTTTCGGTACGCTCGTCCTCGCGCATCACACCCAACTTCTTTTCGCTTCCTCTATAGACACGTGAGTCTTATAGTTTCTTTTTTTCTCTTCAACGAAACATTTAGAGCTCCACTGTTGCGCACCATTGCGGCTCGGTCGTCGTTGTCTTCGGACAGTTTCCGTCTTCCCCAGGATCTGGTCAACACTCACAGTCAGGTTCACTTGCGTTTGAAAGAAGGCGACGGGCAGGATATGATGCTGGTGATGTTTCTGATTGGGCTCTATCTTCTCATCGCTGTTTGCCTCATCGGAGCTTTCTATGCTTACCTAAAGAACCTAATTCACGACTAAATTATCTGAAATCTCGACAAACTTTCTGACCGTCGATGCCGTTGTTGTAGCGATCAACCTGCACGAACAATCCACGACACATAATAAAGCAACGAAATTAATGTCGTCTCATTTTTTCGAGGAAGAATCAAGCATGAACCTGCAGTGATTTGGGAAACTCTAAACAAACACAGGCAGGCTCTATCGGCTGCTAATTGTTTAGTACGCCTTCAGCAAAGAGCAAAGAGCATAATTAAAGTTTCTTCTTACGGTTTGAGAAATCGCAAGGCTGCCCTTTTCTAGGGCACTCTATTTGTTCTTTTACTCCTCGTTGCTATTCTAACAAGGCGCTGTCGATGGTCCCTTAGAATCGAGCGTCTTTTCAATTCACGACTCTCTGAGAATGGTTATTCTTCCTCTCGTTATCCTTTTTCTCCTCGGCTTCCCGAGCGTGCCTCTAGCGGATGACGTCCCGATCATCTGGTGCCACGAGTTCCAAGAACCGCCCGAGTGTCCGTATGGACTCTTCTGTTTCTGCATGGATGAACTGGTTTGCCGTTGTGCCCAATGCCAGAATTACGAAGAAATGAAGACGAATCCCAATCTCACGTGCATTCCCTATGAGTGAAACCACATTTATACGTCATCGAGGGAAACGCTTGTGCCGATAAACGAGTAGAAAACAAGACTATTGACATTTTTTTATTTCCTTTGGAGTAACTGTTTATACCGAAGGTCGGGAAAAATGATCCCTTCAGACGCTCAGGCGTCGGCCGTCATCGGTTTGCGTGTGAACCTTCAAGATCCCATTTTTCTTGTTTTAAAACCAAAATTAACCGAGATCGAAGACGAAGCTGGCACTGTTGACGGAGTAGTTGGCGTTGTTGACGTAGAAGGTGCGGCTTCGTCATCGACAGCCTCGGGCACACGACAACCTGAAATGTTATTGGAAAGAAAATCATCACGCACAAAGCGTGTTGAGAACTGCCTCTTGAAGTTTGCCGTGGAGCGCGTAGAAGAGGACCGTCCAGCAGAAGGCACCCGCGTCAGCCGAGACACTGTACGCGCGCCCCGACCACAGCCTCAACCACTCACGTTGAGGGGGGAACTGAGCTATTTCAAACAAGATGAAGTTGTTGTTAGTCGTGGCAAACACGTGATGAAGGGCGATCTCGACAAAGGTGGTGAGGATCAAGCCGAAGACCGACACCGCCAAGCTCACGGGCATTCGCTTTGTTGTTTCGATCTGAAAATCATGCCGATAAAATTGAAATCTCACCGTACCTCACGTCCATCATCATGGGAATCCGTTGTGGGAAGTTGTGTATATCGAATTCGGCGCGATGCGAAGAATTGAAGAAGAGACAGGACGAAAAGAACCGGAAAACACGAGGGTCATCAAAAATTTCCGATAACATACGAGAAACGCGACGACCTGGGAGCCACCCATGACACCCGTCATAACCCAAACGTTGATTCGACCTGTAGTCCAAAGCATTAATGAAAGCCAGTTAGAACAACGAACCGTGGCTGACTCCACTTGCGAGATAGGAAGATAGGATGCTCTGGTGCATTAAACTTAATTTTGATTCGATGTTTACTTACGATCACGGCGAAGAGAGCCAGAAAAAAGTAGCCGCCGCAACAATCTCCGCAATTCGACGACTGTGTGTCTTCCGTGGAGGCTCGGCGAAGTCGAAGACGGACGAGCTCAACCGCGATCAATAGAAGTGTAACACTTGCTGCAAGCTATGAAACTTAAGTTTACGAAAAGACCAACATGTGCGAAAAGTTCCATCGTGCAAATGGGTCAACCAAAGCACCAGTTGCGGCGCTTCGAAAAACCATCGGATAACTCGTATCAAGATTCGAGAGAGTGCAGCCAACAAGAAACTGCCAATGATCATCATGATAAAGTTGCGAAGATGTCCTTGAAAACATGGTCCTCGTCGTCTGGAGTCAAAGGCTGTGAGAGATTGAAATGACGGCGTACTTGAATATCGCGTACAAAGAAGGCGCCATCAAAACCAGGGAAAGAAGATCGAATATTAGTTCGGGCTGTGTGAATAATAGGGCCTCCTGTGTCCATTGAAGTGCCGTGCATTGATTTGGGAGACGTCGTTGAATTTGTCCAAACTATCATTTCATCAATTGGCTCAAAAGTTAGAAATATGTCGTCTCTCAGCATTTCTGTGAGGAGGAGAGGAGAGGAAAAGAGCCCAGCGAAGGGAGAAACTTCTGAATTGAAGCAACTGAATCATCGTTCGTTTCGGCGGTGAGAAGAAAGCGCGTCTTCCGATGACTGGCCCCCAACTTCAGCGCTCTTCTTTTAGATGTCGCTTCTCTCGGGGAACCAGGAGGAATGAAACCCCGCGGTTCTTCGTCGTTCACAAGAGTTTTTCTAAACAAGGTGTCGAAAATAAGCCAAAAATGATGTGTTGTCGTCGTGTTTCATTAGAGCTGAAAAAAGGAACTTCTTCGGAACAGTAAAAACTGTTGATGTTCGAATTGAGCACTGACCCAACACCAACCGAACGAGACCTGTTTCCATTGGACTTGCTGACTATTGAATCGATCGCAAGCCATTTCGTCGCCTAGCCTCGTGCGGGGGTTATCAGTCTTGACCGGTCATCCATTAAGGGTCGCTCTTTCCGACCCCTCAGCTCCCACAAACTGAACGTTATTACGATTGCAGTCAGTCTCGCATATTCCGGGATGTTGACGACGGTGGCTTAGTCCGTCATCCGACAAACAAGTTCTCATTTCGACCTTTTTCAAAGAAAACGCTTCCATGGTGAGTTTTCACACTAATTATATTAGCTGTAAAGAAGAACTTAACGGCGGTTGTATCGTTGTGAAAATGAACGAAAATAGAAGCCCCCATGATGATACCATGCAATTTACTCCATAAGAAGTTGATCCAAAACGATCCATCTGAAGTGACCAAGCTCCTTCAGTTGAATTGTTCTAGCTTCAACGCCAAGAGAGTCGATGAACCAATCACGCTGATTGCCTTTGAGGTCCTCGTCAGCTACGTAAGTTTCTGCCCATCCAACGCGGAACTTCAAGCCGCACGTAACACAAGAGTAAGCTCTCTGGAAATCTGTAAGGAAAGAATCAGGCCGCAGCATTCTTGTCACAAATCCGAGCGCACAGCGTCCATGCGCAGACTCGCATAACGGTCAGGAAAGTGGAGAGCCTTGCAGGGAGTGTCATCAACACTGTTGCCAAGTTCAACAGACCTCGCCCTGTTATACCCGAGAGCTCCCTGAAGCTCTGGATATAATCCGAGGTGTAGGAATGCCCGTGAAGATGGTTTATTCCACGATCCGGGAGAGAACCTTCGAGGCACCTCCTCTCGGGCTCACTCCCGGGCACTCTAAGGGGAGCAGTTGGGGAGCGGGAGAGGCGGCTGTGATTTATGTGTCTAGCTGTCAGAGGGCACGACAGCCCGGCCATGTTTGTCTTTTCTCAAAGTTTTCAAAAAATGTTTTTTTTTATTCAGAAAAGGATGCCCGAGGGTCCTGGCGATTTCCCCAACATTGTATGTGGTCAAAGAGCATCATGTGCGAATAAAATAGTTTTGTTTGAAAAGCATTACAGCATCAAATGAGCATTTCCTAAACAAATCTGGACTCCTGTGAGGAACCATAAAGTCGTCCTCCAACATGCCCACTCTTCCTTTGCACAGTTTCTCAGATCTGGAGTCTTTGGGAGTGAAGTCGAGACGAACTCCACCGGGAGGCTTGAAAGGTGCATTGCTACACATTCCATTTTTTCGGCTTAATGAGGACTATGAAGAATTCGATTAGCTACCACTTCGTTTGCAGCCTCGGTGTTATCAGTGCCCGATCACAGCCGAAATCACTCACAATGAAGGGAACCGATCTATTCCAAACAAGACGACATTGTTGTTCGTCGTGGCAAACAAACCGAAAGCCGAAGGTTAGCCGAAAGTCGTGCCGATCAAGCGGAAGACCGCCAACCTCAAGGGCATTCGCCTCGTTGTTTCGATCTGAAAATCTGACGTTGCCCCTGCCCCCTTCCTCGTGCTTTGCTGCCCCCAATGTCTGCAACTCTGGGCGGGATCTCTCCTCACTGGACGTTTCTCACTTTCCACGTCGACTAGCAACTTGCAAGAATCTCCAGCTCTGCAACAAAATGAATCCGTAGGTTTTATTATAGTGCGCTTTTATTCATAAGTATTTATTTGAAATGGCCTAAACAGTTCGAAGACTAAAATCGTTTAGGCTTTTCATCCAATTTTCTCTCTACGTGGTTGTGGGCACAGCGCTTATGGTATCGAACACACTTCTGCTAATCGCCATTGGCCGTTCTTCCTCACTTCGACGCAAATACGCCGTGCTTATGGCCGAGGTAAGCGTCTTTGACAGTGCCAATTTCTCTCATTATTTTCCTAGAAAAATCCATTTCGCTTTTTAGTTCTTTACTGATGGTCTCAGCGGGCTAGCGCAGATTTGTGCTGGAGCAGGTCGAATGACGGTAATGCTGACAGTGCCTTCGACAACGCTTCGCAGTCGGCGCTTTTGTATGTTCATGCCCTGGAATCTTCTCTTCATTTGGTACGTGACTTTCTTCTTTGCTAATTATCATTTCGTTGAGGGGGCAACTCGCAGAGCGCAGAGCGTATACATACGATCTTCGTTCATTAGCCAAATCTTTTGCCCTAGTAACGTCGAAGTACAAGATTTCCCTGGAGGGAACTAAATCAGAAATCTTCTGCAAAACAGACCAAGTGGGCAAAAATCGAGAATCAAGAGTTATTGAGAAGGAAGGGTGGAGAGAGGTTGCGACGTTTCTAAATGCGCCTAATCGCGTCGGAGAAAGTGCATTTGCAGACGGAGAAAAACATGCGTATGAGGAAGTTGTCGGCTGGGGGAAATTGTATGAATGGGGGGTGTCATAAGAAGCCTGCAAACAGCCCGCAAATTCTAATGACCTCGATGTTTTCTTTACGGTTAAAGTTCGAAGCAATTTGAAAAAAAATCGCGAACTAAATATAACTGCAGTCAATTTGCCTTTCACGGGCAAGAGCTGACAGCGAGAATTTTAGGACGGATCCAATGTCGTCGATTGTCCTGCTAATAATCAGCATCGATCGCCTCTTCAGTCTCATCTGCCCCGTCGCTTATTACAAGCACTCGCTACGCTTCCAGGCAAGTAGAGGGCAAAGAATGCGTACGTGGGAGTTGGCGGAAGTTTCGAGTTACACGCACACACAATCACATTACCGTCCCATATTGAACAACATGGTATTGCTTCCTTGTTGAGTTGAATGAGAAAATTCGCAGGCTTGCACTCTTTCGGACAAAACCGGCTAGACTGTTACAAAATCGCTAAAAACATACAAAAACATGGGTGTTGCAGATAACGCAAATTACGGCGTGGCACTCCTTCATGCTCGCCTCCATCTTCACAAGTTGGAGTATCGCCTTTCAGGAGAACGAAGACAAATACGATCCAATTTGCTGGTGAGTTCTGGAAGCTTTGCAATCGTTTCTAAATTATTGAATTTTCTTCACAAAAAATGCTATGTGCACTACTGCAGGTCGAGCGCGAGCATGGTTAGCTGGTACAACCGCTACTCCTTTCTCTTGCGTATGATGGCTGTTGTGGCAAGCATCGTCCTCTACCTCTTCGTTTATGGAATGTCGAGACGCCATGGCAAGAGACTCGCAGCACTTGGAGGGGTACCACAAACTTTTCTAGCCAATTGCAATTTCGACCTTTAGAATGTCCAAGGCGGTCGAAACGCTTTTGATGTCCGTCAGCGACAGTTGACTGTCACCATGGGAATCTCCTGCCTGTTCACCGTTGTTCTCTATCTTCTTCCTGTCAGCTTGGAATATTTCCTCGACGGGATACTGCCAGCTGATGTAAGTAGAAACCATGACCTCGTTATAAAAGGCATACTGTAGTTGGAACCATTTCTGACGACCTACTCGTTGATCTCGACGAACCTCAACCCGATCACCAACGTCTACATCATTGTGAGAAGACACGCGGATGTGTCGAGAGCCCTCTACGCGCTCGTTCCTTTCAAGTTTCTGCTCGGTGGACAAACTACGACGAGTGTTGTGTCAACGGTTCCGACAACGACTCGCACACTCAAGACAACAAGCGGCTTTCTTGACAGCAAATCTTACAATTAGTCCTTCTACTGCTCTGGAAAATTGAAATAAATGCTAATTTTGCGGAAGTATTGCACGAAAGAGTCATTCCTATGGGAATGAAGGAAGACAGCTCCACATTAATGTTGCAAACTACGTAGCATAGCCAGTTGTACGTAGCATGAAATGCGAACTGCAATAACAACATCGAAAGCGTAAGCATTCTATGTACCAGGTGTTGCCCTTTGACTTCTCTCACTGCAACCAATACACCAATGGTCAGCATCGAGTTCAGGTGCTGGTCATTCGAAAAATCAGTAATTTTTGAAACATACCTTCGGAAACCATTCACATGAGTTTTCATGTTGCGAGCGACTGAAAGTGCAGACATTGGCGTCTTCGAGTTGGGTCAAGCTTCCATCACTGCTCGACACACCTTGAAGATATTAGCTTCATGTTCATCACCCGAATGGAGATTCCATTCTGCATTCAGACGTTGAAAGTCACTTTTCTTTGAGAAAATGCCAATTTATCTTGACCGAAACCATTTTTCTGCAGAGCTCGAAAAGCAAATGCCAGCAATTGTACCCAAAGACAGAAGTCATCGAAAACACATTTCTCCAAAAGATCACTCGCGTGCCGTCAACCAAATTTATCTTTCAGCAGCAAAACATAGAAGATTTCCTGCAATTGAGGATGTGACACGCATGGCTTCCGTCTTCCAGATGCTATGAGTGCAACTTTTAGCATGCGTTTCAAACAGAGTTAGTTTCACTGCTGATTGCCGAATACAATAGTTTTGAGTCAGGGTTTTCCTTAATATTGTCTTCGAATAAGTTGACAGCAATTGAAGGCACTGCAAGTTTGAAGAGGTTTCCAGGGGGCCACATCCGACACCGTACAATAAGATCGCTTGAATTGTTGGAATGTTTCAGACATTATAAACACCTCAAAGCAACCATGGCAAAAATGGCCACGACTGCGAAAAAGACGACGACCGAAGAGATGCAGTCGGAGACAATCGAACGTTGAAGATAGCGCGCTATCATTCTGTATGGCAAAAAAAGTGGAGGTGATAACCTTGGGGGGTTATCAGTGAGCAGTAAAAACTAGTTTATATAAAAAAGCCGTCGCGATTTTTTGACATATCAAAAGACCGTCGCGGTTTTTTGGATAGATTTCCAAAGTTATCACCTCGGCTTTTTTTGCCATACAGAACGATAGCGCGCTAGATCGAACCAAGTGCCCATCAAGTACCGCGTCTCCTCACCTCACTGGCGCCTTCAGAGAATTTTGAGGAGAACAGCGATTCAAGCGCACTTTGCCTGTAAAACAAAGTGTCGATAGTTTGCTTGCCTACAGCGATTTTGCACTGACAACAATGTGAAGTGAAATCAAATTCGAGTGTTTCAGAGAAGAGCCAACTCTAGGAAAAAGTCTCTGTCGCCAGTAGTTGGGGACTGACAGAAGGATAACATTCATTTCAACGTTGAAGTTTGACCGTCTTCAGGTTCACAACTGTTTGTCTCATGTTTCTGGAGACTGTTTTTGTGATTTTGGGTTATATTGTAAAACACAACAAGCTCAAGGCCAAGATGGCGGCTAGGTAAAAAAATTGGTTCATTGTAAAGACCCTAGCCGAAAGTTTTTTGGAAAATTGGATACGTGTACAGATCACAGTCAGCATTTTACAGACAAAAAGAACTCACTCGAAACTCATTTGACGATCAAAATTATCCTTTTCTTGCAAAGCATATAAGATTTCAAGAATTTGTGGAAGGACCGTGCACTTGACCGTTTCACGAAAATTTGATAAGCTTTGCTTTGTCCGCAAATGTTCGGTCCGCAGGTGCGCCGTCCGCAAATGTTAGTCCGCAAGTGGATGCTTGTCCTTGCGAATGTACTCGAGACTCGAGCGTTTTCCTAATTTCCTTTTTCATCGTCTAGCGAAACCTAGACAGATTTCTCACTTGGAAAAAGGCGTGTATCTTTGCGAAGAGCATGGCCGCTCCGGCGAGAAAGGACGAAAGAGCGGCCAAGAAGACGGGCACGCAGGCCAGAGCCGCCGCCTCGCGTATTCGATGGTTTGAGCAGCCTGAAAGGAGAGTTCCTTGAAAAGAAGTCACACCTGAATTCGGAACTGCTGCTCCGTAATGAAGAGTGTAGTCAAAGGAAAGCCCCACAACGAGGACTAGAATCACTGCTTCCAATAAGCCGATAACCCAGCCTGAAAGACACTTGATCAATCGTGTTCAGAGTCCCCACCAAGAAGAACGCAGATGCCGACAGTGGAAACAACAATCCAAGCCAAAGACGCAAGAGCGAGCACAGAATACCACCTGAAAAATTCAGTTTGAAAGAAACTCATTAGAATTTAACCCTAGTGCAATCATGGCAAAGACGGCAAAGACAGCGAAGGAGAGGACGACCGAGGAGATGCAGTCCGAGGCAATCGAACGTTGATGATGGAACCATGTGCTCATCAAGTACCACTCTGTCGTAAACCAGCCACTGTCGCCGAGATTTGAGTCAGCGCGCCTGACGAAGGTCCATGTGGGAGGAGAAGGAACGGGAGGGGGAAGAAGAAGGGGAGAGGAAGGAGAGGGAGAGGAGAGAAGGGAAGGGGGAAGGGATGGATGGCTTCGCAGGTCGGCTGGGCCCGTGACGCTCACAGCACGGTGGCTCGTCGCTCCATGGCTGTGGCACTTCCAGAGGGGATTCGGCGGACGGTGGCGTAGGGACGCCACTAAGGGCAAGGACCCGACGAGGGAAGAAGAGGACTGCACTGTCTCGAGTCAGATACAGTAAGAGGGCTTTATTCCAGAGAGAGATATGAACGAGAGGGAGAGAGAGAGAGAGAGAAGGGGGACCGGAGACAATTCCGGGAATGCCCCTACATGACAGAACGATACGAAAGGCCAGGCCTAGAGTGAACATTTCAGCTCAATTTATAGTCTTCACATTTCATCAGTCTCCTTCTTTGTTGACATCGAGTCCTCCTTCTCGGGAAGCGGGGAGCGAGAAGCGGACGACGTTGCTGGTCAATGTTGACTTGGAGACTGGCGCGCAGGTAACCGGGGAGGCCGGATCGTCTGCTAGGCTATCGAGCTGCTTCTCCCGTCTCGGGGAGTCCGAGTCGAGTGAGAGTCGTGGGCGGAGAGAGAGCGATGAGACTTGGTCTTCTTTTCGTGAGTTTTAGCAGATGAATTGCAAAAGGGGGCTCCTCGCTTTGCGGCTCGGAGCTAAACACCATCGATGAGGCATGAAATGATATCTCTGCGACCCATACCTGACACTTCAAAGTAGTAGTTTCCTGTGCTTGCGAATCTTTGCGGAGCAATGGTATAATTCTGTTCGCATACGAAACATCCAAAAAGCAACTTCCGTGTGTTCTAATGCATGAAAGTGCAAAAAAAACGCATTGCTATTGCACAATTGTGAAGAAGTATTGTAAATGTGTGCCAGCACTTCCATCGGTTAAGAGATACGGTTTTCAAATAGACTCTTGTCGCTGTCAGTGAAGTGAGGTCAGACCACTCCCGATAGATAGCAACACTAGGTCTTGCTAACGGTCCCAAAGCATTGCCCCTTTTCACTGCGAACGCTTGCTAGAGAAGTTCTCTGACACGAAACCTCAACTGACCAAAAGAGGAAGCTATAGCCTGACACGTTGGCTGACACAATTTCTCTCTAGCCTGGGCAGACAATAGTGACTGTGCATCAATAGCGGTAAGCGAACTTTTTGAAAGCAAGAGAAAGATCCATATGACATGACTCGAGTGTAACCAGCGCATTTCCCAACAAATTATCAATGCTTTAGTGTCTTAGGGTTTCAATGTCGGGTTTTCGGGTTTTCGGGTATCGGGTTTTTCTGGAAAGTCGGGTATCGGGTTTTCGGGTTTTCTCAAAAAGTCGGGTAAAACCGATTTTTCGGGTTTCGGGTAAACCCGATTCCTAACCCTAATGTTTACCCTTCTGAGACTGGTTTAAACCAACTTTGCGCAATAGTGTAGCATAGTGGGAGTTCCCAAAAATGTTTGGGAGAAAACGGTCACATTGAACGAGTCCTGTGCTGGATATCAGTAGGCTCATGATTTTGCGCAGATGTTTTAAGCTGCAAAAGTGGGTCTCTCGAAAATTCTGGTTCTCAGAGTCTACATCGAATTGTTGAAAACTAAAGACTTTCCGCAACTCAGCAGATGATGGGCTATTTAAACTAAAATGATGAGTCGATTTGGTCCATTCCCTGAGCCCCTCTGCTGTACGCGAGGAAAGGGCTGAATTGCGTCATATTAAAAACTACTCAAATTATCTGTCACGGAAAAAGATTTTTTTCTAAAACTAACTACTCTCCGCACAATAAGGATGTATGAGGAAGTCCGGGAAAAAGTTTGAGCTAAAACGGATCAGCGGGTGGAGGACTGTGTTGGTTTCCAGTTGGCACATAACGAACCATATTGAAGTCAAAACTCAATTACAAAGAATTGCGGCTCAATATTACTCGTTTTCTCACCGGTTTTGTTCCTGGATGTTCTCCACTTCTTCTGAGAAATGAATTGTGCAGCGGAAGTCAAGCTTTTGCACTTTCTGGCAGAGTTAGGGGACCTTTTTGAAGGCGTTTGCGATTATTTGAAAATTTGCATCAGAGCTGACAGCTCATTCGCATCAAATTGACTGTGTAGGTTTTTTCCATTGCTAAACCACTGTGTGCCGCCAGCCATAATGAGAAGCATCTGCATAACATCCAACGCGATTAAAAATTTGACAATTCAAATATGCGGGTTCACTTTTCTGAAAACGCTCGGTTTTCTGTCAGTTCTCTTTCCTAAATATCGCTTTATTGTGAGCTCGTGCATTATAGGACTTGAAACGGCAACGAATTTGGCAATGAGCTTGGTTCGCAAACGACCGCTTCTCATTTGACGTCTTCGCAAAGGGAAAATTCGGCCAACCCTTGGCCAATTCAATGACGCTAAATTCGTCGTAAATTTCAAGATTTTTTTGTCGGGTACGTTTTTGGGAAAATGGGCTTTTTTCAAGCGTCTCTCAAAAATAAACTTGGAAAAAATTGCTGCCGACGGGTGTCAAATATGCGGGTTAGTGCAGTGGCAAGCGCTTAGGGTGGCGCATAAGATCTCGGGTTCGATCCCGACGTGCCGCTGTCAAGCCTAGAGGCAAGCCTTGAACCTCGACTTGCTAGTGGATCAAGCGCCGGTATAATTCCCTCTGTGCGGGTTTCCGGGTCCGCCCACGCGGAGAAGGATTCAACCTCCTTCGTGGCCAAAAAACCAAAATTTTGCGCGGCGCTTAGTGCCACGTTAAATTTTGAGAAAATGCACCAACATGAGACGTTGCGCATTTTTCGCCCTGCGTCTGCCACTCTGGCAGAGTCACACAACCAGAGCGTGGCATTTTTTAAAGAGATACGATAATGGTTCTAAGTGAGGTTTTTTCGGCCCGTTTATAATTTCCCGGTCGTCTTATTCGAGGAGGCTCACGGCGACTTGGACGAGAAGGAGAAGACAGAAGAGAGCGGCGATCCGACGAACCATCTCGCGACGACCCCTCACGTAACAAGACGCAGATCGTTTTGCATCCAAGCTAGGTGTTCGAAATTTTAATGGTTAGCTTTTAAAATATTTTGTCTGAATGTCTTTTCGTGAGACATTCAAAATGTATGCACATTCTTGCACAAATCTTGCCCTTCTTCGTCGCACACTGGGATCACGCCAAGACACAAGTGACCTCCCGGCTGCACTATTGATTGGTATCGCGAAGAACATTGCCTCCAGTTACTGACGGTTATTTTTTGTCTGCCTCTCTCTAATATTGTAGATGTCTTGAGGCTTCTCTTCCTGTTTCAAATGTCCGCAGCTCCTATTCCATGCTT
>JAQIXL010000730.1:0-25683 GCA_034700245.1 Poikilolaimus oxycercus
AACATCCAGCTTGAATCCGGCGAGCTCGCGCAGTGTCTGCCATTTGTTTTCTCAAAATGAGTTGTTGTTACTTTTCTATCGCGAGCGTTTGAAACAATAAATTGCCGAAGGTCCAAGTCGGTCATTCCTCGTTCCAAAGCAAACTAAACAAATATCATATGTAGCAGAGTCAGACAAACTTGTTGCACGGCAGCGTTGTTCACGAGGGATTCAATAGTTGGACGAAGATTGTCGTTCTAAACATAAAAGGCTGCTAACTTATTTGCATTTACCGATTCGAAGGCTTCTGCAGGATCCCACATTTCGTCGTCGGCTACCTCGCCAAGCAGTTCCTCAGCTTCTTGGTCAATGAACGGAAGCCGCAAACCGTCCTTGTCGTGCACCTCAGGGCGCAACCTGTAGAACAATAACGTTGTTGGCCATTACAAACCAGTCTTCGTCTTCGGAGTCCACTTCCGGCCTTGGCTTATACTCGCCTTGCTCTTCCTATAAGGCGATTATTCGTTGTTGAAAAACGAACCTCGTCATCGCTGACATATCGCGCTTCAGAATCAGCGGAAATCTTTGGCTGATCGTTGATTTTTGAGACGTCCGGGGAATCAATCGTCAAATCTTCGTCAAGCTTCTTCTCCTCCGCCTAAAAACGTTTCGAAAATTGAAATAAAGACTCACTTTGGTCTCGTCGGTTAACTCGGGGGCGTTTGAATATTTGAATTCGCCCCAACTGTACAGAGGATCTCCGTAATAAAGAATCAGAGGATAGGCGAGTGGAAGTGACTGCAAAGCTTGAACAAAGTATAAAAATCTTACCATGGGGTGCCAGCTTGGCATCACTCTCGGCGGCTCCCCTGGCTTCAGAATTCGAAGATAGACGTTCATTCCGTAAGGAATCATGGCCGCTTCGGCGTCGTATTTGCTGTAGATGGCATACTGAAGAACATTGTGAAGAAGATTTTGCACTCACGACGCTATTCTTGTCCATAGGAAGACCGAGCTGACCGTGGTGAGAAGCAGACAGCTGGGCAGCTTGCTCGGGTGTGAGAAACGTCATCATCAAATTTTCTGCCATGAAGGCCTTGCCTTCTCGCTCTAATGATTTCACACGTTCATAAAACGAGTGATATGCTACAAGTTAAATTCGATTAGAGCCAGTATTTCGAGCAACAGTTCGGTTTTTTGGTCTTGAAACCTACTCACCTTCGGCACACTTATTGTTGTTGTGGAAGAAGTCAGCCAAATCGCGTAGCAGCTGAAACGAAGAGCTTGTTTTTATTAGCAAGGCAAACCTTTGAGCTGAGATTTAGGGCCAAGGGATTGCGAGCTCTCTCGTTCGCGGCGGTCGCTTCGTCATGGATGTAGAAGTTTCCTAAAAATAGGTATATCAATGTTCACAATTGAAAATATAGACGCTGGAGCGAGAAAGAGAAACCGAAACGTTGCTGCGATTTTGATCACATACCAAAACGAGGAGTGTTGAAGGACGACGGAAGGAGCATTGATAAAGTTTTGGTAATGTCTCCTGCGGCCTAAAAAACTTTGAAACATATTCAAAATCCACCTTCACAGGCTGTGGTCCATGAGGAGTAGCAATCTGCTCGAAGTGGATTGACGCGAAAGCATGCAACGAATTTATCCGCATGCTGTCGTTGCGAAAATGAGGATCGTTCATCAATAGATGAAGAAGAAACTGAAAAGCGTTTTCGAAACGGTTTCCCTCACGTATGGCGGATTCTTCAATCCGGGGA
Source organism: Poikilolaimus oxycercus (assembly GCA_034700245.1). Taxonomy (NCBI): domain Eukaryota; kingdom Metazoa; phylum Nematoda; class Chromadorea; order Rhabditida; family Rhabditidae; genus Poikilolaimus; species Poikilolaimus oxycercus. Next base: position 1,746 of record JAQIXL010000730.1, read on the forward strand.
TGGTGATGTGACCATCTTTGCAGCAGATATAATTGTAGGTGCCGCTATTCTTGATCCTATTCGTGAAGTGCAGTGCTTCACAATTTGGGCACTTGTCGGAAAAGCTGCCCAGAACAATAAGTGGACGAATCTCTGAAAACAAATTTCAGCTAAACGCATTGCCCTCACCGCCACGGTAGATAACCTTATTCCTTGTCGCATAAGCACTCTTTGTTTTTGCCTCACGCTTGGTTTCTTCGGCTCCTTCTTCATTTGGCTCCGTTCGTCGCTTAACCCATGAAGAAGACTCTTGCTTTGCATGTTTCTGTTGAAGAGTCATTCCAGTTATGACATCGACAATTTTCTTCTTTATGTTGTAGTTGCCTGCTTGGTGCTGACGATGCTTCTCTCGCTTTTCCGCCTCCTCTTCCGCGCGCTCAATTAGAGCGCGTGCGAGAATTTTTTCCATCGCGGCCGTTTTCTTCGCTCTCTCTGTTTTTGGCCGAATGAACTGCACTTTTGGCTTGAGAATTTGTAATTTGGGCTTCAAGAGATTCTTTTTCTTCTTTTTTTCTTGATTTTTCGCTCGGTGCTTTCGCTGCCGAATTCTCGCCTTTCTTCTTATCCTCTCTTCGGCTGTTTCGCCTGGCGGCGTTTCGTCGCCGTTCAGTGACGCGACGTTTGAGGTTGCTTCGGTGACGTCGCTTGAAACTGATGCAGTGTCTGTTTTTTTTCGGCGAGACAGCATTTTGTCGATGACCCGGTCGCGGATATCTCCAAGCGTCCTCTTCGCTCGACTCACTCGTTGATAGAAGCGATTCAATCGCTTTTTCCTCTCAGCCGGCGGCTCGTTTGGCGGCGTCGGTTCTCTTTGAATAACGCTTTCAGCCGGAGTTGAGGACCTCGACGTTCGCCGAGACTCTGTCAGAGACATCGTTTCCGCGTCAACCTGGTTGTTATGGTTCTCAACGACAACTTCTGCAGGAAGTCGAGGTTTAGCGAATTCTGCCCTTGCTGACGCAGCATGCGGCGGTCGTGGAATACTTGCAGGATTCTTCACGTTGTAATCCGCAATCCACTCGGAAAGAAGATTTCGCCATTGAGGAATGCCCATCTGTCCTTGGCTAATACTCAGAAAATTGAGCCAGCAGTAGACAAAGGAGATGACTCTAAGCGAACAGCTGTGGGGATCGTCCTGTTCCTCAAAATCTTCGAGGTTTTCAAAGTAGGTGTAATTTGTGGCGTTAGTCGAAACATCGAAGTAAGCCAAAAGTTTTTCGATCGTGTCCAACCTCCAAGGCTCAATTTTCAACTGCGACTTCATTGAATTGAAGACGATAAAGTGGTCCTTTTCTCGATCATAAAAGATCGCGAAGAAATGCCGGTTTCGAAGATTGGGAAAAACGGCCAAATTCCAGTCCTTAGGCATGTGCTCTGCGCAAAGGGGATCCAAGTCCCTCAAAGCTTCAGTCCGTTTCTCATCCATCAGATAGTACAGCTGAAAGAGGGCGCACTTCTCTCTCATGGGACTCTCGAGAATTACTGCTTTCAACAGCTTCTCAAAAGTGGTCTCGAGCATATCGGCGTCTTTATCTTCTATCCCACAGGTCATGCCTTTTGAGCGCATCTTGAAGTAATCTACTTGGACCTTTCGAGCCCACTCTGTCCATAGTGGTATTACAGCTTCGGCCTTCCTCTCAACGATTTGCGTCTCCTCTTGCGGCTTCTTCAGTTTCTTGTCGGGCTTCTTTTCTTTCGGCTCATTCTTCTCCTTGTCGGGCTCCTTTTCTTCCGGCTTGTTACCCTCTTTATCGGGCTTCGTGTCCGCAAGGGGAAACACGGGAATATTTGAATGCTGCTTCATTTCTGGTGGCGCGTCAACTTCTTCCGGACTTGGAATTCTTGTCGGCTTCTTCGGATCGAACGTTGTAACGTACTTATAGAGTTCACTTCGATAACTCGGAATATTCTTGCACACAACGGCCCTTTTGACACCTCGACAGAATGCAGAGAGAAGAGCACAAACATAAAGTCCGCAATCTACTCCTGCTACTCCTTGCGTCGGAAAGTCCTGAGCACGCTGAATTCTCATTGCTGGCGTGCTTTTGTTAATATAGGGACGAATCAGCGCCGCCATCACACGCTTTCGCCATTGTTTGATGCGCTCCTTGCCATGTAGTGAATCCAAATACAGAAAATTCCCCTTGTCTCGGTCGTAAATGCACAGAGTCCAATGCCTTCGTTCGTCCTCGTGATGGACAAAAACAGCAAAACGAAAATCGGTGCTGTGTAGAAGCGACCGAGGCACAGAAGGGTCGATAAGGACCTCCTTGGTTAAAACATCGCCTTCTTTGGACAAAAGAACGCTGGAGAAAAACAGCGTTTGTCCAGCGAGCGGACTATCCAAAATAATCAATTGACATAGCTGATCGATGGTGTCGTCCTCCAACCACGCATGATTTCCAGAAGTCGTTCTGAGGTCGTGTGCCCGAGTGACGCCGATGTCCTTGTATTTCGTTTTCAGGTAGATGACCGGCTTCATCCATTCAGCTAAAACCCAGGGCACTTTACTAATCGCTTGAAACATACCTCCTTCAGATAACCTTGACGAATCAGGCATATCTGCGACTTGATTAAGCCCTAAAAACTACTCGTGAAGTCCTTTCTATGCTACAAACCACTCGGTCCAGCTTCCTCGTCGTTGAAATCCGATGTTGTATTATTTGGACTCGATGTTTCTAAATTCCTCAATAATATTCGGCAGACAAAAATTACGTCTAATATGTGCTTGTGTTGGCATGGGCATTGACCGAATGTCGCACCCTTTTTGACACCAGGCGAACAGATCCGTCCTGAATTGGTCCATGTCATCGTCGTTGAAGCGATGCGTCCGCATTCCACGGCAGACCAAGGCGGCAGCTGCTGTGCAATAGAAGGCACAAGCATGTTCATTGCGCTGATCTCCAATAACGCCGCTTTCTACCGTTGCGGGCGGGAGGGGCTGTCCGAGAAGAATTTCCGCCGCAGCATGAAATTGTTGAATGTCCTCTGGCTTAGGAGGGTTATTGCACGAATCAAACGCAGTGATGAGGGGCGGCGTCTGATCAAGGTCCATACACAGGAGCGTGTAGTGGCCAAGTTTCCCGTCAGGACCGTGCCACACTGGGGCCAAGAGGAGACCAAACTCGCGCAGTTCCGGGAGCATCGTGTAACCCATCGGATTCGAACGAAAGAGTCGAGGAGTGCCGTGTCTGCTGAACAGGCGAGTGTGTAGTACTTGAGTTGGCCGAGAAGCGTTGAGTGCACAGCATGTGACGAGATCAACAAGCGTCTCCCAGTAAAGTGCTCGTGGAGCCGCCAAATGCACCCAGGCAGAAACTTTTCCAGTCATATCCTGTCCTGCACGAACTCAATATGAGTAACAACAGCTATATTTTCTCGCTGCGCGAACACAAAACGAAGACGGCAAATACAGACAGAATCGCGTCTTTAAGCTGACAATGCTGACAATGAGCTGCCAGAAGAAGAGCAAGCGGGGATTTCAGAAGAGACAACCAAACGACGCTGAATCGGTTTTAGTGTTTCAAGTCAAGCTTCGAAAAATTTTGAAATCGCCGAATACAGAACCATGTCTTAATGCTGTGCTGTCAGAAGAAGAGCGAGCGGGGATTTCAGAGAAGACAACCCTCAACACCTCGTAACGCAACAGAATGAGCAACATCGTGGGGTTAGCCTGCGTTCTAAATTCTAGAAATTTTTGGGGCTTCTGAAGAGTTTTCCTGGTCAGAGAAGAAGCGAGAGGGAAAGACCACAGAATTGCGCTATGAAAGGGAGATGACACCGTCAAGGACTTGAGCTGGCCCTTGAAGCTATCGCGATGGAAAAAAAACCGGTAGAGGGCGCACCGAAAGCGCGTCAATCCAGATTTAGCAAGGCTGGCCGACACGCTATTGTCACTGCGTCTCTTGTCGATAATAATCAAAACGCTTCTCGCGACGAAGCACGCGAAAAAGCACAAGAGACGGCATCACGACAAACGTATCGTGTCTCGCCGACGATGGCAAGATTAAATTCGCAGAAGTAAAGGATCTTTGATAAACAAAAAAATCCGAAGGCGTCAACAATGAGAACAAAGTGAACGTCATTTACAATGCATTGTAGAAAAGTAATTGCGAGAACACCGGCACAGCGCAACAAAGTGAGGCGGAAGTCCTTATATATATACGGCGACGTGAGGCTTTGCATGACTGCTAAGGAATCACAATGCAAGAGACTGGCCAAGGATGCATAAAAGCTTTGAAACCAGAATTGGAATGGGAGCGCGTAGCAAGGCCAAAATGAGCAACGCCCTTGCGCCGATACAATCTTCAGCGGTTCTGCGACCACATTATTTCTTACACGGTTGGGCGCGGCAGCGTCAACATACGCGAGAAAAAAAGGCAAGCTTCTCGTCCTTCGAACAAAATTTCACGAGAGCTGAACTGATCAGAGGAGGAAAATAGTTCCTTAAAACCGAAAGTAATTTTTTTTAATACAGAAGTTCAACGAAGTTAACACAAAGCTGAATGATTTGAAAATACAAAGAGAGAGGTGCTCGAAGCGACGCGTTAAATAGCTATACGATCATCTTGATAATAGCGATGTCGATCGTTGATTAGATTTAAGCACGAAACGATGTTTATCGCTGCAGCGATTCAAATCAGCTAAATCCGGGTACGCGAACAGAAAAAGAACTCGATTTTAAATCTCATAGCTGCGACTTCAATCGAGATCACTCTAATTGAAGTGTTAACAATGGGTTCACGATGTCAATGACGGTTTTGCCGTCAATCAACGTCGGCAAATAACAAGTAGTGCGACCGCAATATTTCTTGCACAAACTCCCACGTAAGCCAACAAAAGAGCTATGTCTTTCAATACTTTATTCACACAATACCTAACAATAAGTACTGTAGGATAATTGAACAAGCGTTTAGCAAAAGCGAAATATTGTAGAATATATGCGCCTAATGTGCTCAGTCACAAACGGGACGTAGTGTCGATTTTTGCCACAAATGATCTCTCAAGGTTGGCCATAATAAGTTTCCTTCTCGTGCATCTTTGACCGAGAATTGTTCGCACAGTCGAAGCATGAATCATCAATGTATCCAATCCAATTGTGTATCCATATTTTTTCACCAAAGCTGAAAGAAGGAGAGCCATGACAATTCTCGATAACTTTCTCTACCACGCAGATTTCGACGGGCCTCATACACGATAACGCCGCATTGAACTTTGCTTTTCTTTAAGGCACGCAATTTTGGGAACAGTCGGAAGAGTGGCACATTAGCCTCACAAAGAATTGGGCCGATATTCTTGTCAAGTCGTCGAGCCATTATCATTGAAAACGTCCTAAAATACAACATAAAGGATTTTCGAAAACGCCCACTGAGCATCGCTAAGGGAAACGTCGCTCTTCAGAAATATCATTGCCATCTTCATTTGCTGAACGGTACACTGAGTCCCCTGGTAAGCTCTTAAATCTGGAAAAAATGATCTCACACTCAGAACGTAACACGGGCTTCAAAATACAGAGAATTTTGATACCGACTTCGATTAAAACTACTTGGGTTTCGGAAGCAGCAGTTCTGAATAAAATACTACGCCGACACAGAGATAAAATCAAGATAGAAGAGCAGATATGACGACCGGTCTTGAAACTTCGCGCAAGCCATCTCTGTCCGTCCAGTCTCTCATCCGTATAGATACGATCAGGCGAACAGATTTCTATAAATGCCAAGCAAGCCGCCGCAGCCACTGTGTATCCCATTGTGTGAGTTAGTGAAGTGCCTGGTTCGAACTACAGTCTGCTGAGGTTTGATTAAAAAATTGAGAAACGGTTTCAGATGTCGAACGATTTACAAGAGGCTCTGAGAGTTGTGCCAGAGCTTCTGCCGAGATACTCGCTCGAAAACGATTTCACAACGTACATTAAGTTATTCCATTCTCGGCTGGAAAGCTTGAAATTTGGCCGAAAGGTAGCTCTGGAGGTGCTTCCGGCTATGATGGAACCGGAGGCGCGAGAAATATTCTTGCGCCTCCAAGGCGCTGAACCATCTTCTTCTTATGAGAATCTCATTCAGAAATTCAGCGACGTCTTGCGCCGCAGAATCAGTTCACCGGAGTGCCTTTGGAAGCTCCAAGATATAACCCAGCAAGATCGAACTGTCGCCGAATTTCATCGCGAGCTTGTTGCCTTAGCGAAAGCTACCTTCTCTGACTACGAAAGTCGTCAGAGACAGGCACAACTGGCAATAATCTTCATCAAGGGCTTGAGGCGTGCCACCAGAAAGATATTGCTGCAAAAGGCGCCGGCGTTCACACTCGAGGAGGCTGTGGCAGAGGCGAAAGCTCTCGAAGAACCTCAGGAGCTACTCGCCGTTTCTCCAGAATTGGAGAGAAGGCCGATTCCCCGTCGCCGAATGAGCCCGTCCAAGGCCGGCTTGGCAACCATTACGATTCTGACGGTTCTTCTTTCGTTTTCTGCGGCATCCGCGCAATCGTGCGACGGGACAAAACTCACATTCAGGAACGTGCCGGCTTCATGTGGCGCGGCTGATGGCGACATTGCAAGAGCCAGTCGAATCCTACTCATGTATCCTCATCCGCTGCTTGCGGTGCTAAACGCAACAACCTGTGAGCGTTTTTATTTGCGCAGATGCGGCGAAGACGAGACGAGAACGTCACTGTTCATTAGCGATGTGCAGTGCCTGGCTTCCAACGAAACAATCGAGACGGTGGATGTCCAAATTAGTGGGCAATGCCTTCAAACGGAGTTTATCGTTAGAAATGCCACTAAAGTGGTCATGATCGGTGAGCAGATCATTTCGCCCAGCACCCTGAACTGCACGGAAGACCCACCCGTCTGCGTGCATGAAACTTACAAATTCACCTATTGGAAACCGTTTACGCGCTCTTGTATTGAGCGCCCAGTAGACGCGCTTCTCACCCGCCGACAGATCCATATTCCGACCTTGAAAATTACCACCGATTTCACAATTGACCTCGCGAAAACGCTTTGCTCAAGAGGAATAGGCAACAAATTTTTTGTGTCGCCCTTCCTCAGCTTTTACGAGATAAGCCAAAGACGTTCCAAACGGCAATTCTTTGAAACTGTGCTGAAAGTTATCCATCACGTTAGAGGAAAAGGCGAACCTTCAAAAGGTTTGACAAAAATAGTGGCGAAAAAAAAATTCAGCTGCCTTTTCTTCGAATGTAGCTGAAAATCTTGTTGATACCACAGCAAACGAAACAATTAGCATTAATGGTAAGACAATTTTTTATTTGCCAAAAGTATTTCCAGAAACTACAAGCTTGATCGAAAAATTGAGCACGAGCACTTTCACAATTCCGCGTCCAACGGCAACAACAACAACGTCGTACAAACCAAGTAAGCATGCAGAATATTATTATCGTTTAGTTGTTGCAACGACTGCGCAAACGACTGTTATCCATGAAACACAAAAAATTGAAAATCCTGGTTTGACTTGCAATTCAAAAACTCGAAATATTTAATTTGTCTTTTAAGAGAGCTATCAACCGCAAAATGAAGATACAGCAGAAAACGAGCGGCTTTCTTATTTGTCGCCAAAAAACGGTAAACAAAAAACCATCTTTATTGTACGCTCCAGCAAACACTTACCAGCTTTCGGAACAAACAAACGATACCACAAAATGGCATCCTCCCTTTTCAGTACTGACAAGTCTTCCAGGTAACTGTCAATTCCAATGAACCATGATTTAAGAAGAAAAACAAAAACCCCAAATGCCAATCATTGTCATGGAGTGGCAAGTAACAAACAGGGAGTCCGGTATGTTGCGTGCTTAGGAGACAAAATGGACGGCATGAGCATTTTCTCGCAAATAATCCGAGAATACTTTAAAGGGAAAAGTACCGAATTGCAGATTTGCCGCAAAACGAAACAGACAGTATGGACAACAAAGCCGATGAAGGCAAGACCACGAAAGTAAGAATATATGTTTTCGTTTCAAAAATAAACATTTAAGGAAGATGAGCAAAATAAGCGATCATTCGGCGCTTTAAACGAGAATCGTGCCCTTAAAACAATCCTTGAGGCCAACAACGTAAAACGATTTGTAATATAACAGGACAATAATTAATGACAAATCAGGATCAACAACAGAGTACGACCAACGATGATATCCGACAATACTTCGAAAACAACTCCCTAACATCACCGTCCTCGGAATATTCTCCGTCTACAAATTTCGCTAAAATTCAACAGCCGTCAGACATGGAAGAAACGATGACAACCTCGACTGAATTTTATTCCGACTTCTCAACAGAGCGATATGAGCCTTCAACAAAGGAGAATTTCGATCTCCATCGTAAATTCACGCAAGCCTACAATGATAGTTGTTCAAAACGGAAGAGTAAGTTTTATCACGTAGGCGATTCTGCGGCTATGTTTGACTTTCTCTTGCGCAGTAGTAAGGTTATTTTTAACAGAACCGACCACAATTGGACCATTTGCCTTGAGAGCGTCCGAAACGACGTTTTTTTGTTCCTTGAGAAAGACAGCTTACCCGTGGATCTTTTAGCATTACAGTTGGAAGGCTTTGAAATGTTTTCTACAAAAACTGTTTCTGTGAGTCGCGCTGGTATAGAAAGCGCTATCTTGAGACTAATAATTTTCTCAATATTTGTTGTCTTATTTTCGGTGATTATCTTTTTTGTATTTTGCTTTCTTGTTGTTCCCAACGTTCGTCCATTAAGGATTTGTCTCCCAATTCGAAATCTTTTGGCGAGATTCTTCTGCTGCATTTCTCTGGGACGAGTAGCTGAGAACCGAAATTTCCAGTATGCCCAAGATCAAATAATCGAAGCTGGAAATAGTAGAATTGCTCTGGCCAGGCTTAACGCTTTAGCAGCAGAAGATGAAGATTTAGTGGCTGTGCGCTTAGAAGAGATATACCCACTTCAACAAAGAGACTAAGTCGTTGTTGTCATTATATCAAGCAGAATAAAAAAAAGTTCTACTATTAAACAAAATTCCTACGTACAAACACTACAAAAACAATATTCTATGCCTATGCAATCACAAATATGACCAGAGTTTGCATGCATCCGGTGAGCAATATTGTGCCCACAACAACTATTTATTTTGCAATAACTTGTCTGGCAAGAGCGGTGGTAGCAGAGTGTAAAAACGAAGAAAGAACACTGTATTGCGAGTTCGGAGAAGTAGTGGCACTTTTAGGACTTTCAAGCTTTCTTTTTCGATTTACGGGCTGCTCTAAACTGGAATAGGTACCAGACCTCTCGATGGGTCTGCAGGCCAAGTTTAGCTGCCAGGCATCAATTCCTGTGCGAGAACGAGCAAAAAAATGAAAAGTCTACTCAGAAGTCGAAAAATCGGATAAAAATCCCCAAATTTTTCCTTGCTTGGCCAACAGTGCAGGGCGACTAATCATGCCACGAGCCCACCAACGCACTTCTAAACCGGTCGGAATTCGTTGAGATTTGGGCTAAATCGAGGTGGCACTAAATTCACCATTTTGTGCCATGTGCTTCGCGGTTTCAAAGTTTATACATAAGAGTGAATCTAAATTGAAGCTTTTCTTAATTACTGCGCGTGAGGTCAAATTAAGAATCGATTGATATGACCAGTAATGCGATCTCTTTGCCATCTCGCAAGGCCCAGCTGCATGGAAGCGATATGTTATGCATAAGATATTGTAATCATATGTATTTATTGTAGAAATAGCAGCAGATATAGATAGAGAAATTCTAATAAATGCAATTTATAAATTGACCTAATAAGGTAGCATGCTTGGGAAATTAGGAAAATCGCAAAAAATGACCTTGACAGACAGACGTTTACTTGGAACACAAAGACGTTTGTTTTTAAATTTAAGGCGAGAATGAAATGTATCTGCGGTCATATAACTTAATGTCTTCAACCAAGTTGCGCTCAGCTTGAGGTGACTCTTCGATTGTAATTCGTCCGCTCGCTGCTCTTGGGTAAATTATACCTAAAGGCGTGATCTGTAACTGCAAAGACTTACCCTGCACATTCACAAAATCTATCTTCCTGACACGGATCATCACTCCCGGGACCAGATCTTCTCGGGGTTTGTTGGCTAAGAGCAACTCGACGAATAAAACGTCTTGAGTTCCTGGCTTTACTTGTCCCAACGTCACATGGAAATAGCCCTCAATTGGCGCCGGTTCTGACGCCAGAATTCCTTGCAGATCTAAAAACAGTAAACAAAATTGTAAAAATAGCTTACCGAACGGGGTGATTTTCCATCCAGTGAGATGACAGAAAGGCACAAGGGTTGGATCCGGAAACGTTGGAATGGTCTTGCTCCTGAGGATGAGTCCGTATTCTGAATTAATGCTGAGGTGATATTTAGTGGTTGTTTTGGTGTCGAATTGAAGAAATTTTGATGACGCTCCATAGAAGGATACAATCTTTGAAACTTGACGCATTACGACGCTACTCACATGCCCAGCTTCCAGGGCAAGAGCGCTTCTGATGTTGAATGAAGTGTCGCTTTTGTCCCAACAAGATAGCTCAATCGTTCGGAAATTTTCATCTCTGCACTGAAAACTCAAAACTGAAGGCAATAAATGATGCCTTGCCTTAATGTTCACTACAGATTTGACGCCTGAAACAGTTTGCCTTTTAACCATCTCTGGTGCAGCGAGTGCGATTAAATTGCCATCGCTAAACGCATTAGGAAGTAGAATTGAAACTGACGCCAGTATTGTGTTTCTTTCGAAGTCAGTGACACTATTGATTCGAATTGTGGCGCGCTTGCGCACTCCTCCCCACGTCAAGTTGGATTGCGGGAAAACTTTTGCCCGATCGTCAGGTTCATCAAACTTGAGTTCTTCTTCAAAACTGTCGTCCTACAAGAATGCGTTTTCGACGATTTGCTTACCAGATTGTCTTTTGGGGGCTTTGCCGGTTCAATGGGTAGTATTCCTGTAGGCAGCGTTTTCGGCTCGTCGTTCTGACTATTGGAAAAATTATTTGGAGACTTCGCAATCGGCTGGGCAATATCGCCTTCTGCCGGCTGCGTTGTTCCCTGAGAAGAATCGGTGTTGATTTTTGGGGGTAAGTCCTCTGTAGTGAGAGCGTTACGGTTGAGCTCAGTCGATGAATTTGACTCTTCGTCTTCGGATATTTCGGGGCGCTTCAGATTAACGAATTAATAAATTGCTGTAAACTCACTTTGGAGCTCATAAGGATAATCGACGAAGAACACTTTAGTGGATCGAAATTCTCCTGCAAAGTTCTTTCGTTCCTTGTAATAAGAACAATAATACAATAAATTCCTATAAAAGTGTGTACTCAAAGACATTCTTTTCCGACATTGACTCCCATTTTATAGGCGAAAAAGAGCTAGAGGCAGAATAGATAAGTTTCTGTGTGGACCAGTCCCTCGATGCGATTACATCAACAAGATTAGACGATTTCGTCGATGAAATAACGAGGAAAACGAGTTTTCTTGAAGATCCCATGAGCGATCAGTGGGAGAAAAACTGATAAGGAATCGTGAATGGCGACCCACTTTATAAGGTGTTGCTTCCGTTCTTCTCTCGACTCCGGCTAAAGGAAAATAACTGAACGTCTATTTCTGTTGTTGCACCAAGTAGGTCCGTAAAATTATTCAAGAAACAAATAACCAATTTGTTTAGGGAGATGTCCGATCTACAGAAAGCCCTTAAGACTATTCCTACAATGATCAATCGCTTTTCGTTGGGTGGCGGTGATTTCAATTTTTGGCTGAAAACATATCACTCGAAAATCGAATCAATCTCGTTTGGCGCAAAAGTCGCTCATGAGCTCTTGCCCTACATGCTTGATGAGCATGCGCGTGACGCTTGGTTCAAAATCCAGAGCGAAAATTTGAGCGATTCCTACGAAAGTCTCATTCTTAAATTTTCAAAATGTCTTCGGAGGCGAATTAAATCACGAGAAGCGGTCTGGCTCCTTCAAGAAATAGAAAAAAAGGACGATTTGGACGAGCTGGCCGCGGAAGTACGATCTCTTGTACAAGACGCATTTTATGACTCTTCGTCAAAAGAGCGAGAAGCCCAAACCACCGTATTTTTCATTCGAGGGCTCCCTACGTGGCTAAAAATAAGCTTACTGGAACGCGCTCCTCCGCAAACTCTTGACGAGGCTCTGGCTGATGCGAAAGCGCTTCAAAAAGCATCGCTTACTCCTGCTGTACCTGTCGACCTTCTTGGCTCGCCTGAACTTATTTGTCGGCCTCTATCAAAAATTCTCGACTTTCCATGGCTTCGTCAAAACAACGAAAGGTTTTTCATCTGGTTGAATAGTAATTGCTTCAGAAACACGCAAAATTATTCGATCACGTATATGGACGACGATATGTTTAAAAAGGACAAGTCGCTTCTGTCCTTCACCATCTATCTAAAAACCGCTTCACGCTGCGAAAATCCTGTTTCACAGAAACTCAACTACTTTTTTTGCCCCTACAGGGCAGACGACGAACGCTCTGACTATGCGCCTATGTGGCCCGAACTGAATGACATGGTAGAATTTGGAACACAATGGTTACATTGCAGTTCTATCTGGGAATCCTCCCAACTCCACACGGCAATTTTTCCGTCTCGTCACTTCGTGGTCGTGGAGAAATCTACGCATCAGAATTCAATTTCGGAGAGCTTAGAGAGAAGGCCTTATTTGTGCTTAAAAACGTAAACCGCATAACTTGAATATTTCTTTCAGATTATTGAAAATGAAACCATCGTCGAAATCGCATTCAGTAATCTTTGTGCCAGGGAATGGGAATTACTCATAAAGCCCATTTTTATGGAAACATCTGGTTGGAAGCGTGTTTCGTGTGTGCGCTACGAAGAAGCACTGCCGGCCGATTTTCAGAATACAATCTTGGGAGCCAACCCAAACTGTGCAATTGTCAAAGAGCACGATTTTGCTGCTGTGATTCGCTCTCTGCTATAATCTGTACTGTAGACGAACTATTGCATATTATAAACGCATTGATATTGGTTTTATGTTGACGCAAAGTAGTTAGTTATAAAGCAATGCATGGCACAGAACTTTCGAAGCATAGCAGAATTTTGAGCAATTAAGAAACAATGAAGATCAAAGCTTCAGTTTGTGCCAGATGCGCCAGTTTACTTCCAATCCTCAACAATTTCCACAATTCATTACCTCCATGACGGATAAATGCATCGCATTATTGGGACATAACCGGAATCTTACGAATGCGGAGTGATCTACGATAAGATGGCCAGAGCGGGAATTCTTAAAGTTATCTTCCATCGAATCTGCTATCTATAACTTTAGAGCTATATAGAACAAGCGCTTTCTGAATGAAGAGAGTTTCCTCGTCAGAAATTCTTTTTAGCAAACTTGCGGTTCGGTTTAATTGTGACGATTTTTATTCCAATTAATTTTCGTATTTAGAAAATGTCGGACGACCTGCAAAAGGCTCTCAACATAATCCCTAAACTTTTGCCAGCATATGCATTAGACAACGATTTTGGAAGCTTCATTTCGCTGTTCCATTCGAGACTAAGCTCTTTGAATATGGGAACAAAAGTTGCCCTCGAGCTTCTGCCAAAAATGATGGAAGACGAACCTCGTCAAACATGGTTTGAAATTCAGATGGCCAATCCGCGGTCTAATTACGAAGGCTTACTAAAAAGATTCACCGATTTTCTTAAACGGCGGACGAAATCTCCAGAAGCGGTCTGGCTTTTATACAAGGCGGAGGCAAAAACTGATAATCTGGATGAATTCGCAGCAGAAATTGAAGCTCTTTCGCAAGAAGCTTTCTATGACTGGGAAACAGTAGCCCGACAGGCACAAACAGCCCTCTTATTCATTCTTGGTCTTGGTTCATCGTTAAAAATCCAACTACTTGAGCGTGCTCCACCATTCACTGTCAAAGAGGCACTTGAGGAGGCAAAAAAAATTTACAATGCCGAAAATCCAAGGGAACCCCCGGAAAACCCGGAATATCCGCACAATGTCAATTTCCGATTTCCTGAGCGCACAACGAAATTTCCGTGGCTGGAAATGGAAAGCAAAAAGTTAGTTGAACTCTGCTTGTCATTGCGAAACGTTTAGCATTCTACGAAATTATTGCATTATTTGGCAAGGAGACGCTGTCGAAGACGATCAACCAGTTCCTTCGTATGCGATTTTCATCGAAACCACATCACCTGATCCTCGCATGTTTCGACGTCTTCATTTCTTTCTTCTACCATACGTGTCAAATGAAACAAATGGAGAAACCAGATGGCCTCCATTTAATTGCCTGGTTTGTGAATCCGAATGTTACAAAACTCTCAACAGCACCACAAAGGCGTGCTGTTGACACCGCTCCTAAAGTTTCACGTTGCTTCAAGTCGAGTGCACGGAGAAGTTTATACGGATAAATTCAGTTCGGAAACATTTAGCGTTCAGGCCATGCACGTCCTGGAAAACGTGAGTTTTTGAGACAATTGTAATAGAAACTTTCAGATTCTCAAAAATGAAACAGTTTCTGAAATCCACATTTCGCAAATGGGTGTCAATGAATGGAAAATGGTTAAATCGGTTTTCCAAGCAACCTTCGGATGGAGACAAGCCACTAAAATCCATTACGATTCAAAAGAGCCGCCACAAGATTTTCAAAACTTGATTCTTAATACCAGTCCTAATTGTATTTTTGTTCCGGATTATGACTATCACAAAGCGTTCAGAGCGCTTCGAATGTGACTAATTTTGATTGCAACTGATGCATTTTTATCATAACAATATCTTGAACATATTGTATTGCATTTACGACAACTTGCACACCTGAAAGGCATCGATAAAAAGCATCTTGAAATGTTTACAATACGCAGTGAAATCTTCAAAAAAATTGAGCCTCGGGAAAATCAGGCTGAAAACTGGAGAGCTTGGCTCGCCTAATGTTCAAAAACCAACAGACACTTTTTATAAGCACTCGACTCACCTGTTGATCTTTGTGACCGAAGGTCTTATCGTTTTGATTACTGAACTGATTTATGCAGGAATTGATAGATGCTGACATCCATTTGCTTCTTGCTTTCACTCTTCACAGCCGAAACAGGAATTTAAGATAAAAAGAAAGAGCAGATATGAAGACAGGTTTTGAAACTTCGCGCAAGCCATCTCTGTCCCTCCAGTCTCACATCCGTATAGATACGATCAGACGAACCGATTTCTATAAATACCAAGTAATCCACCGCAGCCACTGTGTATCCCATTGTGTGAGTTAGTGAAGTGCCTGGTTCGAACTACAGTCTGCTGAGGTTTGATTAAAAAATTGAGAAACGGTTTCAGATGTCGAACGATTTACAAGAGGCTCTGAGAGTTGTGCCAGAGCTTCTGCCGAGATACTCGCTCGAAAACGATTTCACAACGTACATTAAGTTATTCCATTCTCGGCTGGAAAGCTTGAAATTTGGCCGAAAGGTAGCTCTGGAGGTGCTTCCGGCTATGATGGAACCGGAGGCGCGAGAAATATTCTTGCGCCTCCAAGGCGCTGAACCATCTTCTTCTTATGAGAATCTCATTCAGAAATTCAGCGACGTCTTGCGCCGCAGAATCAGTTCACCGGAGTGCCTTTGGAAGCTCCAAGATATAACCCAGCAAGATCGAACTGTCGCCGAATTTCATCGCGAGCTTGTTGCCTTAGCGAAAGCTACCTTCTCTGACTACGAAAGTCGTCAGAGACAGGCACAACTGGCAATAATCTTCATCAAGGGCTTGAGGCGTGCCACCAGAAAGATATTGCTGCAAAAGGCGCCGGCGTTCACACTCGAGGAGGCTGTGGCAGAGGCGAAAGCTCTCGAAGAACCTCAGGAGCTACTCGCCGTTTCTCCAGAATTGGAGAGAAGGCCGATTCCCCGTCGCCGAATGAGCCCGTCCAAGGCCGGCTTGGCAACCATTACGATTCTGACGGTTCTTCTTTCGTTTTCTGCGGCATCCGCGCAATCGTGCGACGGGACAAAACTCACATTCAGGAACGTGCCGGCTTCATGTGGCGCGGCTGATGGCGACATTGCAAGAGCCAGTCGAATCCTACTCATGTATCCTCATCCGCTGCTTGCGGTGCTAAACGCAACAACCTGTGAGCGTTTTTATTTGCGCAGATGCGGCGAAGACGAGACGAGAACGTCACTGTTCATTAGCGATGTGCAGTGCCTGGCTTCCAACGAAACAATCGAGACGGTGGATGTCCAAATTAGTGGGCAATGCCTTCAAACGGAGTTTATCGTTAGAAATGCCACTAAAGTGGTCATGATCGGTGAGCAGATCATTTCGCCCAGCACCCTGAACTGCACGGAAGACCCACCCGTCTGCGTGCATGAAACTTACAAATTCACCTATTGGAAACCGTTTACGCGCTCTTGTATTGAGCGCCCAGTAGACGCGCTTCTCACCCGCCGACAGATCCATATTCCGACCTTGAAAATTACCACCGATTTCACAATTGACCTCGCGAAAACGCGTTGCTCAAGAGGAATAGGCAATACGTTTCAAATTTCCCCCTTCCTCAGATTCTATGAGATCAGTCACAGGCGTTGGAAGCGACACGTTGAAGGTTTTTATTTTCTTTACTTGAACACTTTGAGCGCTTCAGGTAGCGAAGGATTTGGAAAAATCTATGAGCAAAAATGCGAAACTTATCTTCGTGAGTACTCGAATTCAAGTGATCCAACAGCGCCACTGGAGTTCTTTTTCAAAAGCACTAACGTCAAATTCAACAGGTCCGCGACAATCTGGTCTTTGTGCGTCGGCTCGCTGAATAGCAGCGAATTTGACATTCTGTTCCAAAAAGATCAGCTTCCTATTGAATTGCTAACTTTGAAACTGACTAACTTTCAATTGGATGCCGTTGAAAGCGTTAGGATAGAATCCGCCGGCATCTTTGACTATATTGGGGAAAAAGTAGCTCAATACAACCCTTTTTCCTATGTTGTGAACTGGATCTGGACGGCAATCGTCAAAATTCTCTTATTTTTGCTCTTGACTATCGTTGCACCTCTGCTTGTATTCTATCTCACTTGTTATTGTGTTGTTCCTCATTTTCATGTCTTGCTCTTTTTAATTCCCTTCAGGAATGCAATCTCAAGCGCTCTATTTTGCTGCTGCAGATGCTGCGGTGGTATGTTTCAAAATACGAGAGAGCATTTTAGAGGCCCTCGTATTGTCGAAGTAGAACCCCGAAGTAGTAGTCTTTCGAGACTGAATAACCTGGTAATTGAAGAAGATGATGACGCACTAACAGTTTTTGGTAGAGAAATCGTCCCTCTTCGTCGTGACTAAAAGACATATTTTTCTCCAATGTTATTGTGCTATGTGTAACATTTTTTATTCAGGCGATGTATAATTTTACTGTGTGGCTCAGCAAGAAATAAATGGTATTTTTCTTTTTGAAAAGGAAAAATTTGCAAAACGTTCTCGGCTTTTAAAAATGAAGTTGTCTTGCGAAATGGCAGAAAATTGCTGTTGGCACACCACTAAAAAGGACCATGCTGCGCCATGTTAAAAACGCATTTTGCTAACTGTCAAAGTCAAAGGTCAAAGTTCCTCGCATTTCAAGGCAGCTTTACAGCTATGGCCTGGCGAGCCAGCGCACCCTGGGCGTGCGGTACGGTTCAGCTTTAGTACCCGGGGACGCAACTCCTTGTCGGGACGATTAACCTCCGGATGGAATATCCTCCCAATTGCCGACCTCGAAGGGATGACGCCTTGGTTGGGCAACGACACCGCCGGGGATCGAACTTCCGACTTAAGAATGACAAATGCCGCCAGGGACCACTTAGCCATGATATCGTCTTTGCTAACTGTATGACATTCATTTGTGTAGCAGAATGGGTATCACTTGAAGGATTCATTAGTCGATGTTAACGCGCCAAAATATTAGCGGGTTGTTAATCAGTTGTGAGCATCGTTAAGAACACAGTTCACAGAGAGCCTTGTATGACACCGGATTCAGCTTGCATAACTGGTTTAGCGTGTGACATTATCGTGAAAAATATCGACCGCCGATAATGGTCTGCTTCAGCCTTATCGCTTGTGCTCATCGCTTTCAAGTATCGACTAACCGGTTTTCTCAAGTAAGGATGGATATAAAGACGTGACTTTGTCATCGTGTCTCGTCTTCTACCATAAAAATCGAGTGTTTATTTTCTCTTAAAATTCAGAAAAAAACGCGCTGGCGTGCGATTTCTCACGTTCCCTCATTCTGTTCATCAAAATTCCAGAAAGCAAAAGGAACGTATGCCTATCTTGTCTAAAATTAGTCTGTTGAATTGGCAACTTTCGACTTTAATCCTAGCAACATTTTGGACGACAACGAATGCCTGTGACGACGAGCGGATCACTTTCTATGATGTTCAGTCAACTTGCTCGTATCACAACTACGAGAGACCGCTACTCACCACGGTGACCGTGAAATATCCGTGGCCACCCATTACAAGAGCTAAAGCGCCTACTTGCTATGGTTGCACCGAAGCGTTGTCGACAAGCGTTATTTTTTTCGGCCACATAATCCTAAATAGACTATCTACAAACTGCTCTGAGACGGAATGCTATCTTGAAAATGGCAAGATTGTCTGGGAGCCTCAAAAGCGACTGTGCATAGCCGTTGACGTCGAAGCGATTCTGACTCATCATCATATTATCATTCCATCACTTCGAATTGCTTCATCTTATGAGCCATTTACGTCTACTTCTGTGTGCGGCACGAGTGGCGAATCTTTTGCAATATCACCCTTCCTGCATTTTGAGAAGCACGGAAGGAAAAGACAAAACAGATCGTTGAATAAGGTGCGTTTTCTAATCGGAAGCAAGCAAAGCTCTTCAACAGAAAAAGGTTTGTTCTAAGCGCCATTGATTAAAAAATGAACCCTTCAGAAGATAGTAGTCCTATTACGAACGAAACCTCTGTTGTCTCAAAAGGTTCCCTTTTTGTTCAGAAATGTCCTACAAAAAATATTTGCAGAAGAGGAAAATTCTTATGAATGGATCACAAAACCAATGGAAACGGAGCATTTCAACCTCAACAATGCATCAAATAACGACTCCACAAAGCAATCGACCGCGTCAACTACCAGCGCCAATGAGAGTTCAAGTATCACTTCTTTGGTAAGAAACTCCCAGTTCTTGATAATGAGAAAAGATTCCCGAAGTGTCCGCCGAACTTTTCGCAGGATTTCCAAACAGTACATCACACCTAACCCGTGAAAAGTCGCTCGCCTTGATCGAGAAATTTGCTCAGACCTTCATTGCTTCATGCAACGGTTGGCGTAATGTTTATGTTCCCACCAACGACTCCGGCTTGCCGTTTGCTTTCTTTCTTCAAAGAACTAACATCACTTTTATTCGGCAAAGTAGAAAATGGTCAATATGCACAACATCAATCACTGACGAAGATTTCGCCAATGAGAACGAACTTTTCTTTCCTAAGGAACTTTTAGCTGTTGAATTAGCACACATAAGAATTGTCAAAACCAGCAAGAAACATAGTTTTCCTTCCAATTTCATGAGTCTGATGGCACAACTGTTGAGTTGGATTGCACAACTGTTCATCGTAATTTTTCTGACCACGTCGGCTTTGTACACTTGTTTCAAATGTTTTGGGCCTAAATGTTCATGGGTCGATCGCATAGAGAAGTGTGAATTTCCTTGTTGTGGAAATTATGAAGATTCAGAAAGAATTCAACGACAAAACCGAGGCATTCAGACCTCAAGAAATTCACTAATTCAATTGAACGTAGTAAACGAAGAAGATTTCACTGTGTATCACGAATTATCTGTCTTGTCTAAAGACTAACTGCAGCTATTGCTCTTGCTTTTTGTACTAAACTTAAAACATACGTTTGATAAAGCACACAAAGATTGGTGCAAAACAAGCAGTGGAGACCTCAAGAAAGACTATTTTACAGAGAGAAGGCAGAGTTCAAGTTGAAGAGGAACAAACCTGTAGAGGAAGCTGGTCTGCATTCACTGTGGCGAGTCATCCGCCAGTGGATTTTCGAAATACGTAGTAGTCCGAATTGAAGAGGCGCCCGAATCAGATGAGGATCGAGGAGCGTTTTGCTCAGACGATGAATCGCCAGAAGAACCGAAGAAGAAATGCACAGGCGGTGGCGCTCCGCTATCTTGCGATGCAACCGAGAGTGCTGCGTCGTCCGCCCGCTCTCCAGCGTCGTTGATGGCCGACACCTCTACCTTCGAATCCTGCTGCATCGCAGGCTGCAAACATTATATTAGGCTAAAAATGCAACTGTCAACGTCTGCACTGGAAAAGGACAACACCTCACCTGATTGCCGCCTTGAAGGTCTTCAGTGAGAACACCATCTTGGCCAAAGTCGCGCGCTTCGAAATAAGTGTCAGTATTTTGAGCTCGGCGAGCAAAGAATTGGAGACCGCGGATTCGCTGGACGATTCTTTGCCGCAATCCACGGCATCTCTGACGGAAGCGGTCGAACATTTGAAACAAGCACTAAAACGCTAAGCATTGTGTCGGCTTCAAGAAAGGGGTCACGCAAACCCGAGCCCAAGTGTATGGCGATTTTAGAAAAAGAAGCATCGTTAATGGGTACGTTTATTCGTCAAACGCAGAATCGATAGAGCTGGCGATATCTGAAGATTCGCCATTTTCCAAGGGTGCCGTAAGGTTCGAGAAATCAAAGTCTTCGCAAAGAATTGTAGAAGCACGCGAATAAGTGGAGGGAGACTTGGAGCCAGTCAGCGCGCTCGGGTCGGTGCCGCCTTGAACGTGAGGGACTTGGTTGAACAAGGAACGGAAAGAGGTTCGAATTTGCCTTGAAATACGCATAACTGTCTAAACCAAAAGTAAAAGCCTCCTGGAGAGTATCAAGGGCAAACCCTTGAAAGAAATCGAAGCGGCCGCACCATTCTTGGAACAAGATCAAACACACGAGGAGGAGAAGAGGCGAGTGTTGAATATCGTTAGGTTCGGCTGACCAACGAGCCAAGAAGCAATAAAATTCTGCCGCATATGTTTTGTCACAAAGCACATCGGTCGCGTATCGACTCTCAGTGAGTCATTTTTATTGCCACCCGAAAGGTCTGCAGATTGAGTGACTCTACGACAACAAATAAGCATTTAAAATCAATCTTCAACACAGACTTGATTGCTTGCAAGACTCTTACAAATGGCACAGGAAATTGCCTTGATCTCATTGAATGCCTGTCGCCGAGGAGCGACAATGTGCATTTCTCGCTGACGCCTACCCTAAGGCCCAGTTGTCGATCCTCGCTAATCGCCTACTTGTAGCCGCAGTCATCATAAATCAAACAGTCGCATCGCCAACTGCCGGCCTTCGTCCTCGTAGGAGCAAGGTCACCATCGCTGTCAAGTCAAAAAGACAACGCCGCCATATGGCGTCTACTGACCACGTGTGATGCATAAGCCGAACAATTCTCTAAACTGCTTCACATCACCAAATCCCCTACACTCGCCTTCATGAAATCCAAAGTGTAAAGGAAACTTGAAAAGTGTCACATGATGCTATCGAAGTAGCGAACAGGATGCGTCGCGCCTTTAAAAAGGAGTCCATCAAGATAAGTTTCAAAATCGACACAGCAGTCGTGTGGTTGTTGCGAGCCTATCGAACACTTCATTTATGGAAGCAATTTCGCAGGACACGAGGACTATTCTCTTCGGTTACGAATGTAGCAGCGCTGTGAGCAGGTACAAATTTATGAAACATGCATTCTTTCAGATGGGCTCTTCAATTCGTGAGCCAGATGGCGGGTGCTTGCCAGCCGCCCGACTGTATCAGAATTGGAGATTTTACGAAATTTCTTGATCTTTTATTCATTGATCTGCGATACCGAAAATTCCCACTTCTTATTATCTACTGCAAAAATGAAAACGTCTTGCGTAAGTACAAAGAGTTCTTAAAAACAAAAAAGTTGTTAGCTGTTTTGAGGGTCACCGCCGCAACACAAGGGATTAAGACTATTATTATTTCTCCAAGTCGACTTCGAAACATCCGGCGGCAAAGTTCAGAAGGGAGAGAACTCATTCGCCGCTTCCGGCAATTCTGGCTCGACGCGGGAGCCGTTTGACGCAGCGCTTTCTCGTTTCTCTTATCTACGCGTCAAAATGTTGTCCCGCGTCGGGAACGAACCAGAAGTAACCACAATTGGAGGTAATAAATCATCGGAGTCTGGTTGAGAGGGGCAACGGAGGCGCACTTTCAAACATGATTCGATCAGAGCTCCGGTCTGGTCCGCGCGAGGACACCGGCGTGAGGAGATCCTCGACCAGGAATAAGGGGAATGAGTGAACCACTAAATGGCTTCCGGCTACAAATCGCCTGTTTATTCGACGCTTCGTGAAACTAACAGCCAATAAAACTATTTGGAGTGAATGGTTAGACAAAACAGCGAAAAAAAATTTATTATCTTCATTTATGTAAAAGCAACCCAGCACAAAAGCGAGAAAGTTTTCAGCAGACCATGAAGAAATCAAAGACTTTTTCATGTAGTAGCTCTGCTTCGTCATCCGTTTTGCACTCCCTCACAATTTCAAGCGCCTTCTTGGCATTAAGCATACGATAAGATGAAAAGCCAATGAGTTTTTCCTTAAGTTCGCCTGCAAGAAAACAAATCGTAAACGGAAGCTCGCACTTTGAACTTTTGACTCATTGGGAACAACAATGAGTACGGCCTGGACTCCTTGTTTTTGGAAGTTCTGGCAGAATGCTAACAGCTGCTGCTCCGTGACTGTCCACCAGCCCACAAAATCCACGTAACCATCCATCATATCCCAGAACGCGTGCATTAATGCTCTGCGACAAGAAGGATCAGCGAAATTAGGCTAACACACGTGGAATCTTCTTTTGATAGTAACCCTTGAAAAGTAAGAAGAGCAGCCTTCCGAGTATCAGGGTATGAGTAAAATTCGTCCTGCAAGCAAATAACACAAAATACAGCACAAAAACCTCAATAGAACCGGGCGCCGTGACGGGATTGTGAAGAGCAACGGGAAGAGGTTGTAGAATCTCGTTGTGTAAGACCTTCGTTGCCTTCTCTACAATTTCGTGAGAATGCCGATCCAAAACGGAGCGACGATAAGCTCCGTCGGCCAAAAAGCGTCCTACATCTACAGACACAACCTGACTGGGGATTCCAGTTTCTCGGCTGCAAATCTTCACCATTGCTAAAAGAAAATGTCACAATAAAGAAATTGTACGATGAAAATGAAGCGATGCCCTGGAGACGACAACTATGCATGTAGCGGCAAGGCCAGAACACCATGAGAAATGACCCATGAGATGCTTGGCTTCAACTTCAGAGTAACCCTTAAGAGTTCTAACGTCTCCAATTAGCACCGCCTTGAAGAAGCCGAAGAGGCGACTAAAACAAGAAGTCTGAAACAAAAAAGCAAACATACGCTGCATCGGCAGGGCAAATATCGTCCAAGAAAACGATGATGATGTTGGCGTCCGTCATCTTTGAACAAAAAGTGCACGGAATAAGAATATAATCAATGTAAAATCGTGTATCTCGTTGTTCGTTCGGAAGTGACAAAGAAAGGAGAAATGTGACGACAGATCAAGGGAAGCACTGGTGAATGAAGCAGAGGATTAGCGGTATTTGTGCAACAGGAAATCTTGATTGAAAGCCCGATATCAAGACGCGTCGATAACGAACCTGTAGTAGCCATTTGGGAGCCGATAAGGGTCAGGATACGTCTGCCTTTAATGAGACAGGCGTAGCAGTTCACTCACTTTGGTCTCTCTCTGGTGAGGGCAGTTGCACGAACCATCTGATTCTCGAAAGAAGAAGTTAGAATCCGTAAAAATTGTCACAAAAATGCTTTCATTTCAAAAAAAAACTTTAGGCGATTATGGCGATTATGAATTCATCCGTCCCTTGGGGAAATTCTGGTTTG
>JAQIXL010000731.1:0-25682 GCA_034700245.1 Poikilolaimus oxycercus
TTGAACCCGTTAATTCGTTAATCGTTAATTTCGTTAAAAAGCAAAAACCCGTTAATTCGTTAACCGGATTCGTTAACCTTTAAAAAGCTTCAAAAACTTTGAAAATGTCTTCGATTTTTGTCATGGCTTCCGATAGCTTTCCGGATTGACGCCAAAAAGAGCTATTGACAGGCTAAGAAACTTCAAAATAAGCGTGTTTTGAAATGAAATTGAAATTTGAGTGAAAGGAGAGTCCAAAAGTCAAAGTTTCTCACGATTTTGCATTATTTCAAGGCTTATTTTGGTCATTTTCTAGCCAAAAAGTTAACGAATTGTTAACGGATTTGCGACCAAAACTCGTTAATTCGTTAATCGTTAAAAATTAACAAAAAAACCCGTTAATTCGTTAATTCCGTTAACCGGAAATTCGTTAACCGCACGGCCCTGATCCGCCACACCTCTTCTAAGATCGTGATACTCGGATTCGTGTCAAGGCTTGTGATGAAGTTTCGATATGCCTGAACTGCATCTTTGGCTGACCAAGTTTTCTCTCTGAAAACTGAATACCGCTAGTCCAACAGTAACCCACAAGGTCGTTTGACACTCTGTTATCATCGCGTGGCAGAGACGGTCAGCGAGTAGCTCGACGTAGAAGAAGGGCTCACAGAAATGCTCGTGAAGCGGATTATCTGGGTCTGTGCGGACACGGTCATTTTCCACGTATCTTCAAAAACTCAAATTTCGTAAATTAAAGAACTACGTCATACATTATAGAGGGCGTTTGCTTGATTTTATACCGTAGTCGTGTGCAGCCAATACATCTGCAAAAAAAAGGTTTCGCGCTGAATTTCAACTGACCGGAATCGATCTTCGTCTTCTTGCACCCATAAATACACACGTTTTGGATCACTGGGACATTGCGTCTCGATACGCGGTCGTTCACCCTACAGTACGCGTTCCTATCTAAACTGAAAAGAGTACCGTTCTTATTGTTGAGACGTAGTGACAAGGTCCAAAATCCTGGTCCGCACTTGGTCGGGACATCCGCGGTCTCTTTGGCGTCTTATTGGCGGTCGACGAGTCGCCAGCTTTCTAGAATTAGAATAGAATTTGTTTTTTGCCATGACATTTTTTTGGTCATTCAAAAAACACTACCCGTTTGCCGAGGTTTCGTTGTGGAATCGCGTTGTTCTGGCTTTGTTGAACTGGCCCTTTGCGAAATGGGCCTTGCCTTTCAACGGGTGGAGCCCTCCCGCCTCCCTGCTCCTCAATATCTGCAGCAGTAGCATGCCCGTTCAACCCAGTTGTTATTTGCGCTTACGGAGTCGAAACTTCTTGAAACATTTTTTGTCTCGGAGAGTCTTCATTATGTTTTGTATTTCAGTCTGAAAAGCAGGTTCTTAGAGCCGAAAGGAAAGACCTCAGAAAATATCTGCAACTCCTCGCGGGCGGGTACATGTTGAAGAAAATTGTCGAAAAACGCCTGTCGACAAAATGGCTCTCCCGATTGTCTGAAGATTTCCAGCGTCAAGTTCGCATACACTTTGTCTCGGCCAGTCGCGAAAAGCTCTCGGCGAAGTTGTAGGACAATCTCGTCGGCATAGGGTCGCGGCTTGCACATATGTGGTTTTTCGGGTCGATCCGGATCGTCAAGCAGCTCGTTGTCTCGAATTCGGCTATTGCAATGTATTATGTGACACGACTACAGTTCATACATTGTTGGGATGTTTGCATTGCCAATATGTCTCGTTCCCGCAATGGTTCGACAGCTCGAGCAGCTGAAATGCTCCGATAAATAATAACATCAGCAAAACTTACAAATAAGAGTTTATGCCGCTGCTGCTCTTGTATCTGATTGCCCAATGATAAATATATTTTTCGTGCACTTCACTCAGAGTTTCGACGACGATTCCCTAAATAGATATTAGAGTCGCTCCAAAGTTGCCGTTGACGATTTCAAGCCTACCTTGCCTTGTGGGACAAGCTTGAAGGAACGCCTAGGCTTTGAAGGTGAAATGGTCGCTTCGCTCTCCATTGGCGCTAACATTCCAAAGGAAATGAGATCTCCAACCGGCTCCTGTTCCGCTTCGCACCCAATTAGCGCGTCTCATCAAAGGGAAAGATGGAGTTCTCATGGCTCGCTTGCATTGAGAACACTGGGAACATTTGTAGACATCGTGAGCAGTGTGAATCTTCGACAAAATTTATTTAGGGAAACAATGAAACACCTTTGTGCACCTCTTTTGCGAAGCAGCGACTTTTCTCTGTGAACTTCATTTTTTTTCAGAGGACAAATAAGTTGACTGGAAAGGATCACAGATTTCATGACACATCTTTTCATCCTTCGTTTCTTCTCGTTAACACTGCGGGGAGCACACATCACGTTGTTCCTCGTCCCGCCGGCGATTCTTGCGCTTCCGTCCGCTCGTCGCTTTTCCTCTTTGTCGTCGACATTCGTCGGATGAACTCATGTTACAATCTTGATCCCGCATGGATGATAAAAACGTTTTCCGACCGGCACGTCGCACTTCTCTCTCGAGAGCGCAGCCTGTGTGCTCGCTTGATCTTGGTTTCTTCTCCTTCTTTCTTCTTGTCTCTTTTACTCCAATTTTCTAGGAATCGGCGGCGTTCCTCGACACAATGCGAAGCTTGACCCCGCTCATATTGAGCGCCGTCCTGCTTCTCGTCGGCTGGAGTTTGTCTCGACTTTCGAGTAATTGAGCCATTTCAGCCACCGCGCAGTACTCCTTCGGGAGATGCCGCGGCTCATGTTGTGACTCGCATCGTTTCTGTCGAAACTGGGCCGCGCAACGAGAGTGTGTTGCCAATCCGAAGTGGATGCTCTCCAACTGCAAGCTCTCGTGCGGCGCCTGCCAGGGTCAGACGCCTCAACCTACTGTAGCTCCCGCGCCACTTCAACCGTCGCGAGGTGAGATCCTTCATGCTTCAAAAGGTGCTTTAGATCAACCTCAACCAGCACCGCTTTCGACTGGTTGCCCGGTCGTCGTTCCCTTCGAAGGTTTTATTCATGTGAAAAGGAATTCGTTTCTTTAGCGCCAGTTCGCAGCGTCCCGACGGTGGCCGAGCTGAACACCGACCAGCTCTCACGCGGCTGCGCTACGGTCAGCCCGCCTTCGAATTGCACCACCAACCTCTGCTTCAATCTCAAGTACCGCACCATCGACGGCTCGTGCAACAACTTCCAGCAGCCGCTTTGGGTCTGGCTTTCTTCTTCCACTTATAGAAAGATTCAGGCCGCTGCTCAAGCGCCATACACCCGTCTCTTGCCGCCCAATTTTGACGATGGAATCGGCGCTCTCGTTGGTAGGCCTACTACAGTTTGCGTTGAAAACGACGTCTTTGAGGCTCACAACGCCGACGTCTACCGAGTCCTCGCGATATCTCAAGAATGCTCATGTCTTCTTCGATCAATACCAACGACCTTCGCGCCAGCACTTTCGACATGGAGTACGGGCAGGTAAAATGCTCCCTTCAGGCATGCTTTACAAACTCGAACTCTTCAGTTCTTGGCTCACGACTTCACGAGAAATGCAGTGAACGAGATTTGTGACTGCGACTCGACAGACGCCCGATGCGCCAACATCGCCACTCCTCCTAATGATCCCAAGCAAGACACTTTCTTCTTCTTTCATAATGGGAGTGTATTGCAGACGCCAAACAATGAAATGCCTCAAGTTCACGCGCTCAACGCCCGTCTGTGGCACCGGCGTCAGCGGTGTGCCACGCGAGTTCTACAACGAGAACACCGGCTTCATCGATGGATCGCAGGTCGTTTAAAATTATTGAGAAGAGTTTCTGTAGATCTACGGAAGCGAGCCGAAAACGCAGAGCCAACTCCGACAGGGAGCCTTCTTGCGCACGGAACGCGTTGGCGGACTCGTCTTCCCGCCTCACGATGACACGACGGTGGATGTGGGCGACGATCGCGCCAGCCTCTTCACTGGTCTGGTCGCCCTTCAAACAGCTTTTCTGCGTCTTCACAATTTGTACGTTTCATCAAACTTGAGTCACTTGAAACTTAGGATCGCCGGCAATCTTCAGTCGCTGAATCCCACCTGGAATCCGGATCGAGTCTATCAGGAAACCAGAAAGATCATCAGCAGCGCTATTCAGGTTTCCCGAGATTGTGTCGAAGAAAGGCTGTAGGTGATCGCTTATCAAGAATACTTGCCAGTCTTCCTCGGCAACCTTCACGATCGTCTCATGGGCTCGTACACGGGGTCAGAAGCATTCGGCATTATGGAAACTGTTAGTCATTTAGCTACAAGCCGGAGGTCAACTCGGGAATCTTGCTCGAGTTCACAACAGCTTCGTATCGTCTTCACGGACTGCTTCAGGTCGCGCCAAGCCCAGATTGACTTCTTCATACTTAAGACTTTCAGGAAACCTACCCACTCCTGGATGCTCAGTTCCGTCAAGTGGGACAGGTTCGCCTCATCGACAGTATCTTCAACATCGGTCGCATCATCAACTCGCAGGGCATCGATGGCCTCATGCGCGGCTTCATCGCCACTCCAATCAGGCATGCGAGAGAAATTCTGCATTCTTCTTCTTCTTTCCCCTTCACAAACATTGAAGCTCGCATTTCTTCTTCTTCTCCCTTCTCTCGAGCATCAAAAGCTCGTTCGCTACGCATGGTCTTTTATCGTTTCATCTCGGCATACGTGAAGAACGAAATGCGATCTCTCTTGCAGGACGCCTCAAACAATTTCACGGACAATGACGGAGTTGCTCTTCGGCGGTGAGAACGACATCGTCTCCACGAACGTGCAACGCGGTCGCGATGTCGGCCTTCGGCCATACAACGACTATCGACGAATCTGCAACCTCGCTCCAGTCACAGATTTCAACAATGTGAGCTAAATAGAAAACTTCGAATGCGTTTCAAAAAGTGGCCGGAGGTGTCGGATGCGGCGAGGCGTCAGCGCGCCGCTCAACTTTATCAAAGTCCCGACGACATCGATCTCTACGTGGGCGGACTTCTTGAGGTGAACATTTGGCTAAAGTGAAAAACGCGCAGGACCCGATCGGCACGGCGGTCTTCGGTCCGACGATCTCGTGCATAGTCGCCGAGCAGTTCAAGAGACTCCGCGACGGCGATCGCTTCTACTTCGAGAACCCCGCCATCTTCTCGCCGGCGCAACTCAGCGAACTCAAGAAGATCACCCTCTCGTGGGTCCTCTGTGCGGGTGGCGACAACATGCAGCGAATCACACCGACGTAGGCTCTTTTCTTCAACGTCAAGTGCATGAGTTGTCGTTAAAGTTCAAATGATATGTTTCAGGGCCTTCCACATTGACAATGGAACGAACGCTGTGCCATGCGAGTCCTTGCCGAGACCCGACCTCCGCGCGTGGGTCGGATGAGTGTCAAAGTCAAAAGCTGGCATCTAGAATAAAACCTTCAACAATGAACTCATTTTTCTGTTCATCGTGGCTTTCATCCCCCTGACGTCTTCTCATTCTTCCTTGCCGTCTCGAGTTCAGCTGTGTCGGGTTCAATTCGTCAGCGCAATTTGTAATTTTCCTTTTGTGCCAGAAAACGTTCGGCACAAGAAAGGCCAAACTGAAAAGGCGAATGACGCTTCTCCAGACAGTCACAACGTCTGCTGCTTTTCTTAGAGGCATTTCGTGACTTTGGACGGTTTCGCCTCTGCCATCTTTGGCTATTGTCTCCTTTTTTACTTTTGCATTTGTCCAGAGAAAACCAATCCTTTTGCTGTTTACTGGTGTGGAGGCGGCTGGTGCGCTTTTTTCTTCACCGTCATCTATCACCTCCAACCTGGTTTCGTGTTGGTGCTTAACTGTTTGGTTTTCATCAAACATAAAGAAATTTAATATTAGCGCAATGTCAATTTTGTTGCTTTTGGCTTTTTATTGGTCTTCGGAGGGTTTGCAGATTTGAGATGGAGGTCAAACTCTGCCGTGTTTCATATAGACTGATCCGACGGCAACAGAGAAATTTTTCGGTTACGTGACGACTGCCAATGCTGTCCAATGCCAGAGAGAAAACCAAAGTCTGCTGATGACCTCTTCGGAAGGCCCAAGTCTTCCTGGAGAGACAAGCTTCGAATCCGGCGATTGAATTTTTACTTCATCGCCGTCCTTGTCACTAGCTAGCTCTATGAAGTTTTTCGTCACCTTCATGCTTGCTTCAATGGGCGCGTGAGTCACTGACAACATCTAACAGCTTGGCATCAGAACGCCCATGGCAATGTTGTTGATGTTTTACTGGGACTCTCATGCCCTTCGCTAATTGTCGATTGCAATGCTTGGAGGAAGTGCGATAGGCTTGATCATGCAGCTCGGCTACGTCTTCGTGTCAGCACTGAGAAGATGTGCTTTTTTTTGCTAACAGAAATTTGGTTATTTTAGGTTGAACGAGCGTCTCATGTGCATTGACTCGCTCGTTGAAGACAGAACATTCAGAATAAAGATCTTTTGTATATTTCTTCGTGTTGGTGAATTTGAGCCGTAAACAAGCATGAATATTGGGTTTTATTTGGCTTGAAGAATGCTTTGAGAATTGGCGTGAGGTTAGAGTTTCGCGGCCTCGACGGCATTTGATTCCTTGGTCGCTTTGTCTCGAAGAAAACGACGGAGGATCTTGCCCGTTGGCGACTTGGGAATCTCCGAGATGAACTCCACGCCGCCGGTCAATCGCTTATAGGCCGACACTTTTGCTGAAAATAGATGAACGAACGTAAAACGGTGAGAAAAGGCTCACTGGCAACAAATTCCTTGACCTCATTGGCCGTTAGATCGGAGTCGGCCGCCACAATGTAGGCACGTGGAAGCTCGCCCTGGTCCTTGTCGGGAATTCCTAACACGCTGTAAGAGTTTCATGGGAACAAACCAATGACAGCCGCATCTTGAATACGAGGATGCTTGAGGAGAAGATCCTCAAGCTCGGCTGGTGGAACCTACAGCAGACTTCTTCCCAAAAACTTTCGCTCACCTGCAGCCCCTTCACTTTGATGAGTTCCTTCAGCCTATCCACAATGAAGAAGTAGCCCTCTTTGTCGATGTAGCCGATGTCTCCTGGAAGAAGAGCTGTGTACTTGACTTGAGTCATCTTCAACCTGTATGAAGCCATCCCTCAGGATCGATTGACTCTGCTGTCGCATCTGGACGATTCAGATACCCGTACATGATCTAAAGGTCTAATCTTACTTGAAATCAAACACACCGTTGGACCGCGAAGGAGGATTTCACCGGGTTTCCCGATACCCAGCTCTTCGCCGGTGACCGGGTCAACGATCTGCACGGTTATTGAGAGCAATTAAAGAAGAAAGCACCTTCTGCTCGAAATTCGGCAACAACTGGCCGACACTACCGTAGCGCGGCCTTGTCTCGAAGACGGGCATGTGAGAGGCCATCCCACATTCGGTCATTCCATAACCTTCAAGAACATGAGCCAAGGATTGTCGCAAATACCTTGAAGTAGGAATTGTACGTTTTTGTGCTTGGCCAGGAACTCTTCGCAGAGATCCTTACCGGCCGGCGCTGCACCCGAGACCAGGATTTGCAGCGACGTCAAGTCATAGTTGTCCACAATGTCGTATTTTGTGAGGAAGACGATGAGGGGCGGCACAACACAAAGCATTCGGATCTGTAAAGAATTCTGCTTTGTCTCGTTTGCCAGGCAAACCTTGTAGTGTTGAATCGCTTCGAGGAAAGCAAACGGATCAAACTTGGAGAAAATCACACCAGTCGAGCCGTTGAGGAGAGATGAAAACTGAGAAATCTCGCTTTTCAAATATTTGCTTCAATGAACCAATAGTCCAGTTCCATAGATGTGATAAAATGGAAGGAAGAGCAGCGAGGATTCTTTGTTCCAGTTCCAATTCGCATCTAGCTTTCCTCGCAGTTCGCGGTCTTGATGTCTAGAGCAACTTTAATGACAATGGATCCAAAACTTACGCCATGAAAATGTTGCACATCGTTCCGAAGTTGAAATGCGTGAGCATCACGCCCTTTGGTGCGCCTGTTGTGCCGCTGAAAGCTTTTGACTTCTTGACAGTCACATTGACTGACCTCGAGTAAGGCAGGAATAGTAAGTCGTTCTTTAGATCCCGCTTTAATGTCTTCGAGACCGTGA
Organism: Poikilolaimus oxycercus; assembly: GCA_034700245.1. Lineage (NCBI taxonomy): Eukaryota > Metazoa > Nematoda > Chromadorea > Rhabditida > Rhabditidae > Poikilolaimus > Poikilolaimus oxycercus. Next base: position 8,101 of record JAQIXL010000731.1, read on the forward strand.
AGTCGGGTGGTGTGTTCATAACCACTTGATCCCAAGACGTTACACCCCAAGGCAACGGTTGATCGTCCTCATCGTTCGGTCCACGAGCCACGATGATAGTCTTAAAACATAAGCCTTCCATGATTGTGTCTCCTACCGTGATTCGTGGGCAATTCTTTGAGGCGGAGAGCACCTTGCTGAGATGTTCTCCATCGGTGAGAACGACGCGGGCTTGCGAATCGAGAAACTGACGCTCCAGTTCATCTATAGTTAGATTGACTAATGACGGAGACGAAAGAAACATACAGTCGGTGAAAAGGGCGCTGGCACCAGAGGTCGCGCCGCCAGCCGCCGCCGCGCCGAGTGCGAACACCGGGTAGTGCCAAGTATTCGAAAGGACGATGCACGCTATATCACCTGAAAGTCCCCCTCGTGGCAGTCGTAAACTAGGCCATATTTGCTTCTTAACTTCAAGCTCGAACCTTTTCCAAAACCTTGAGAGTGCAGAAAAGCCGTAACCGAAGCTGCGCGAATCCACACATCTCTGTACTTGAGAGCGGGCCAGGCGTCGTCAGCGCTTACCTGGCGAGTGAGAGTCAAAGACGAAGACTTACGAGTGCGTTCTGCTCAGGATGTTCAACTGAGTGGCGCCAGATCGCCGAAAGAAGAACTTCGTCGAAGGGGACAGAGGCTACGGGAACTGGTGGCAGGGTCGACTTGAGCGGCATCGTATAGAGGGAAGATTCCTCGGAAGTCTGACAGTACTAAGCCTCTCAGTCAGAGGAATCGTCTGATTTTGACCTACCGAACCGTCACTTTTGATAACGAATGCCTGGCGAGGGGAACCGGTCGGGTCGGCAAGCAACGCGATGGTCTGGGCTACACTGTAGATAGTTCTTCCTCTTCCGTATACTTTCGACGGCCTCGTCAGACTTGTTTGACATAATAATAATTAACGCATTAAATTCCAACTGCAAGGCACAAAACACTTCTGAGACAATGAGAACGCGGAATGAGTTTCCAAGAAAAGTCAGCTTCAAGAGATGTAGGAATCAGATACAGACTGTAGCAGAGTTAAACCTTCCTCCTTGATGCTACGCTGTACCCAGATAGGGACGGTACCGATCAGACGCGTTCTCTGGGCGCCATCAAAGCAAAGATGGCTCATACACATTGAAGGGATGACACTGAGGCAGTTTCAACAAAGTTAAATTCCGTCTTTTACGTCTATTGAGTGTTTAATGCAGGATGTATTGAAGGCATCATTGAGATTGAAGCAAGGATTTCAGCTCTTCTGACACAATACAGCACCGTACGCACAACAAAGCCTCTTTTTCTCTGAGAATCTTATCATCCTTGAGTTTCTAGTGAAGCAGAGATGGTGCAAGAGAAACGCGTATGGCGTACACGTGGTGGGTGGGGGGGAAGGGGGGGGGGGCGGAGGTCGCTCCCCGACAGCCTGTTGCATCAAGTTTGGGTCTCCGAGGTTGAGAAGGAGGCTATAACTTGCTACAAACATCAAATTTAGCTTCGTTTTTCGCAAATTTCATTTATGTTCGCTTTAGACGGCCGCATAGCGATCCATTTCGATAAGTTTTTGCCATTGAAATGCGTTAAGCTTTTGCGAGAATCTTTCGGTTGGTGGGCTGCCTTTCTCGAAGTTTTTGAGCACCGACGACGTGACCTGAAAAGCTTTATGGGATCGTTGTTTTCTACCTCCGAAACGTCGTTGACCACGAGTATACGCTCTCCTGCGTGCAGACTCAAAAGCGAAGAATTTCGCACGATTGGAACCGCGCCCATAGCGAGTGCTTCCCAAGTACGCCAGCAATCCTCACCTACACCTGGCGGCGACGCAACAAAGCGTGAGTTGCCAAGAGCTCGGTAGAACGCAAGTCGATTCACCGTTTTCCTGCACCATTTGCTTCAAAGACAAAGTCACTAACGAGCAGACGACATTCATCTTTTGGAATTCCGTATTGTTGCAAAAATGTTCCTTCCAGCTCGGACGAACGTTGCTTGTAGTGAGGTCGAAGGCGACAAAAACATCAATTTCACGCTCATGAAATGGCTTTCGACTGAAAAATTACTTCTGACTTAAGAGAAAGGCACCAACAAGTTGTCGAAAGCATGTAGAAGATCACGGCGATGCGATTCAAGCATTTGATGATAGTGGTAGCCAAGTGGAAGCGGCCGCGCTTTTGGATGAGAGGAGTTCATGTTTGCGCCGTACCACCGAATCAGTTTTGGGTCCATGAAACAGTTTTCGTTGGTCGCAAGTAAACTTACTCAAGAATAAACTCGTATTCAGCTGGCACAACAATGTCACTGTTATGCGTTATGAGCACGTATCTAGGCTTCCATGCATGGCTAAGTAAACAGCAAACTTCTGTCGGTTTTCCTTGAGAAACTGCGTTATGCAGAACAAGAAGTTGGTTCGAACGAAAATTATCGGGACTCGATGCAGTCGTTCCTGCAGTGCGATTGTAGACCGAATAAAACTTGTCACGAACCAAAACTTCCACATCGATTTGCGTCGGCGTTTCAATCACATAGTCGGCTATATTTCGGAAAAATTCTGCTCCAATAAGGCCATATTTATGAAGCTGAACATGAGGCAAGCGTTCCTTAAAGCGAACCTCAAAAGAAGAGGAACTGCTGAGGTCTAAAACCCGGGACACAGGATGATGGACATTGGAAAGCAAGGGCGATGCCATCGGTCGAAGGGCCGGCTTTTGATGATACCATATCAAGAAGCAGCCGCTGGTCAAGCTCAATATAATAGAGGCGAAAACGCATGAAAAGAGAGCCGTTTTGGAATCAAGTTTCCATTTTCGATTAACCTCTCGCTTCCTGAGCAACATTCGTCTGTCGGCTCATTGATTTGGAGACGGCGAGGCTGAACAAACACAAGGTCGACGTTTCATTGCTCTCATATTCCTTTTCCATAGCAACGTTGATTTCGTCCTCGTCACTGAAAATTCAGATCTCCTTCATCGTCTTGTGACGCGAGTGCACTGAACACGAACGGGGCTTGTGCAAATATCTACTGTGACACGTTATGCAAACACCGCCTTGAAAGAATTGCATTCACTTACTGCGGAGTTATTTTGCGGGGGTGTCGAATGCGGTAAAGGCTGAGGGCAAGAAAAACATGCTTCTTGGTGAATATAAATAGCCAGAACGTGGCTCTTCAGCATCACTGAACACTCTCAACGATGGCCATGGCTCTGCTCTGCTATTGCGCCCTAGCCTTCATCTTCGGCGCAGCTGAAGCCTTTTCTTGCTACAGTGCCTACAAAGTGCCGGTCGGTTACTTTCAAATACGCAGGACTTGAGTTGCTCTTTTCAAGAATTTTCAACCAAAATTATTGACTTCTCTAGATTCAATGTCCGCCTGGCTTGAATCACTGCCTCGGCGGAGACTACACGACAGCATCGGTACCACCTGAGGGTTTTCAACTCGATGGTGCTCGCTTCACGGCATGCATCGCCAGTTGCAACACTTCGATGATTGCCTCGGTTTGCTGAGTTGCTGACTCGATCATGTTTATTTAGGCAAGGAAAACGGTTGACGGAAAGAAGTTCTCCTATAACGGCGTTGTCCTCAAGACGAACAACATGGAATGCTGCGACAACGAGTTGTGCAACGAAAGTGAGTAACTGGAATTCGGCAAACGTTTAAATTGCAAAATACGCCATCCCGAAGTCTTCGCGTGCCCGCCGTGAAGTGAACGTCTCATACTTCACGGCCTATGGTTTGGAGGGTGGAACGTTTATCTGAGGATGCAATGCAACTCACCTTTATTACACATTTGCCTGTGAATAAGAAGTTTTAATGAAATGAGTACGTCACACCGACAGAACTACTTTTTCGAAGGGATAATTTATTTGTCTTTCCCTCTGTTCGAAGAAAGTCGGAAGTCTGGAGTGCTTTCGACCTCATTTCAAAACGACTACAAGAACTACAAGGGCAGGGTTGCCGCACCCAGACGGCGTCCTGCGCAACGTCAATTACAACCTCGGGTTTCCTCGTACGTGATAAGCCCCCGTCAACATTACGGAGAGCAAAAATCCTCTTGAGCGTGCTCTTCAGTCATTCTTTCCACTCCCCGTTCTTGTCGTCGTTGAATTTCAAAAATGATCATCCGACGCTTCGCCTTCTTCTTTGTTGTCGTCTTCAGTCAGATGCTAGAGGTCACTTCTCGTAGGTAGAACAAAAGAAGTTGATCTGTGATATTTGTAGAGAATGCATGTATCAATTGTCCAATGGACTCTGTGCTGACAAGACTCAATAGTAACGTTCAAGCCAGACTGACAACGGCTATGAACAATGGCTCCTTTGCCTGCCAATGTTCATTCAAGGTTCGTTCCTGATTTCACACAACTCGCTTGTAGGTTTCAACAATGGAGAAAGCCACATTTCTCCAGTCTCAAATGCTTGAAAATGTCGTCGGTGACTCCACCTGGACTGTCATGGTGTTCGATGGAACGGGCAGTGTTGCCTTGTGCGCTCTTTTGCCAGTTCTTTTATGCGATTTAGTTACAATGGCTCATCCATAAGTTTCGATGCACCACAGTTGCTGGCAACCACCAGCATGACTGTCAACATCTCCCTTTCGGCTAACTTCAATGATCCGGACACTTTTGTTGTAGTTCAGCTGAGTCTTGCGCCTTGTAAGTCAAGACTTCAACGAGGAAGTTTCAGTTGACTTTCTTGTCAACACCTTCCAGCTGTTTGATTTGAATGCCATCGATCGACCTTTCAGCATTCTTGGTAGCAACTTCCAATTTTCACAGTTCATGGTGATACGAACAGCCGGGAACAGTACCATCTCGGCTTTCTCGCCGGTAAGAACAAGTTCAAACTCAGAAGCAGAAATAGATGATCCTTCCTCAAGATGCTACTTCACTTTCAGTCTTCTTCTTCGACGGCTGGCCGATGAATGGAACATATTTGGGAAGGTTCTCTTCTGAAAGTAATCTTCAATCTCTTCAGTCCACTTCAATGGAACGCCAGTTCAATGAGCATGGAATGCGTTCGAATTCAAAGCACAACCAATATGATCTCCGTCTTGGCGTTCAGTCAACAACAGATCATTCCGTCCTTTGTATACTTCGTTCTTACAGCTGGTTGGTCATGTCATGCATACTTATGTACTTCATTTCAGCCGCAATGCCCTTCGAAAGCTATCGAGTACTCCAGCTGGACTCAACAATTTCAGCGCCAATCACCTTCACATTGCCAAGCAGCAACACGGGTCAAATGGCTACAACTTTTGTGTCAACTGTTGATCCTACTCAAACTCAACGGGCATCAGGCAGAGTGCTAAGACAGATTCAATCCACGGTTGTTTGACTCTCGAAGATGCTTATTTGTCCTAGAATCCCACCGGTTCGCTGACCTTTTACAATGGCGGCGTTCGTCTGGACTCGAATATGTTTGCCAAGTCTCAGCTCTTTAACGCAACGTAATTTTCTCCTTTCAAATCATGGAAAGTTTTAGCCCTGATACGTTTATGGGTTGGAACGCCGTGCTTATGCCTTCCCTCTCCTTTACCGTCATCGCGTCACCGATGGCCAGTTACAATCTCCTGATTGACTCGCAGCAAAGTGAGCATCTTGAAGCCAATAATCTGGTCTAGCTAATCTCACCATCGGAAACGTTGGAGACCGAGGAATCATCGTTTCCAACGCCGCATTTCCAGACGGTCTGCAGAGTTTCTCTGCCGCTTTTGGACTTCGTATGACACCCACGGATCAGATGGCTACATTCGACGTGGAAATCGGTTTGTGTTCTTTCGTACAAAGAACACAAACACAGTAAAAATGAATCTGGGCGCCGATGGCTTGAGCATCTTCACGTTCCCAATGACGGCGACAACGTCAACCAACATGACGTAAGATTCAATCCTGAGAGGAAATGTTTCAGCCTCAATCCAATTTTGCCCGACTTCACAACGTTTTCATGCTCCGGCTACGGAATGATGTTCGAAGCGCTTGGCGGGTTCGATTCACCGGGCGGCTCTTACCTCATTCGCTATCTAATTCGGGAATTCGTGCCCACTACTGCAATGCCAACCACGATGGTTCCCTCCACTATCTTGAGTCTAGCAAATATGACAACAATAAACTCGACAACTCAAACAAGCACTGTGACATCATCTCCAACAACTAGTGAATCCGGAAGAAGCTCCACTTTAATCTTATGGGCACCCGTCCTCATTCGCATGCTTTGCTGACATTGGTGCTAATGAACATTTTTATTGCTTTCGAGCCGTGACGACCTGACCTTGCCTCCTACGAACTCCATACTCTACACCAGGCATCGCTCGCAACATGGCACACGCCAGAGCTTCGGGTAGTATGCGATAGTGAATGAGACCGCTTAGAGCAGTCGTGGAAGCTAGCGGAAATGAGGCGTGTCTTTTGCTTTCTCATTGTCGAAAGATGGATAGAACTTTGTCCCGTTTCTCGTTTGGTGCACAATCAGCGGCCTTGTGCAATGTGTCATCCCGTTGTGCAACCAGCCTTGTGAGGTGTTTCCCAAACGGAGAAAGGAATCGATCTGGGAAGCTCAGGAAATGACGCGTTGTCTGGACGAAAGGGCAACGACTGATAAGCAGCGTAGGAGACGAAAATCACTGAATCGAGATGCGAGCACGTTTCCTCCACGTTTTCCTCGTCCTCAGCATTCTTGGCTCTCTTGAAGCTCAAGGTAAGCCGGTGGATTTTATTTCACTTTCATTGCCTAGGTTGTTGTCCCTATTCATCGCTCAAGGTCTCGGATGGGAAGCCTGTGACGCTTCAAGTGCCCGCTCCCACGGCCACACAGGCGTGCTCTTGCTCCTTTACTATCGAAATCGATTCGCCGGGTTTCTTCTTCCGCTCGTGGCCCTTTGCAAACACTACCAATTCCAAGCATCAAATCGCCGTTTTCGATGCGCTTCTCAACTATTCCACTCCGTAAGTGGAACTCTCTCTTAAACGATCAGATCATAGATTCGGCGGTGATATTCACAACGGTGGTGCCGTTGCAGAAGTCATCTACTCATTTCCATCACCGAAGATCATCATTAACTACACGATGGATGATCCAACGGCATTTCCTGGAGAGACAGTGATCATCCAGTTTGAAGCAATCAATCGTAACTATTCTTTTACTCATTCTCTCTTCAGCCTATACGAATGAACAGCGTTACAACCTCACCCGCGTAGATTCCTCACTTACCTTGTCGACCAACGATTTTGACTTCCACACATCCAACGGCGAGGTGCTCTCGGTCTTTGCATCGGGTCCAGTATGGGTCTTCTTCTCAATTCCCGCTGGCGCTTTTTCGCAATTCAACACATTCATCTACGATGGTTATCCTCAGAACGGCACCTATAAGACCTAGTGAGAGCTCTCGTTCGTTTTCCGAAATGTGTTCAGTTTGCGTTCTATGTCTACGAACGCGCCGATTACATCTCTCAGCATCGAGTCGGGACTCTTCACTCTACTTTGTCTGGACTTCAACTGTCCTAGCGAGACACTTCTACATATCGTTCTTCTTGAAAGTTGGTAAACTTTTCTTTGCAAAAATCTGCAGACTTAATTCCTCTCGGCTCGAACTTTGCGGTTCTTCCTTATGCTCCCTCGACAAATTTTACTGTCACTGGAGGGCAATACTTTGGCGCCACAACCCTACTCGAGGCAATATCTTTTCTCGACAATCCGAATCGAACCATCAACAGCGTGGAGTTTATGGTTTTGTCTTTCTTTCTCTGCTCAATCTTTTTTTCTTTTGCAGTGCTCTGGAAGCATGTCTGTCTACAGTGGAGGAGTGCCGACGGGTGATGGAATGCCCAAACATTGGCTCTTCACAATGAATTCGACTACAAGCAGCTCATGGTCTTTTGTCAACTTTCGCATACCGGCGCTTACTTTTTACGTTGGCATCGGTTCATCGGTCTCCGTGTCCACCTCTTCTCAGTGTTTGAGATTCCACCCTCCTATCATGCTTTCCAGCTACCTCGACAAAGCGACCGGCTGGTAGTCAAGGCGTATTTGCCTCGAAGAACTATCCTGAAGTCTCAAATGGCATTCGTTCTGACTACAAAGTTGAATGCGAGACGAACGTGAGCATCAGCTTTACTTTCGGTAAGCATCATCAAATCCCAATTTTGCTTCTAGAAGTGCTACAACTCAAAACCAAGAGTCTGAATGTGACGGCTGGCAATTTGACTTTCACGTAAGTTTTCCGTTTAGTCTAGAAGACAGCACAGAATCTCCGAATCTGGATCGGGCCTCAGTGGAACGGGGTTTGGCACAACATTTGAAGTGGTTGAGGATGGGTCTGCGTCGGTCTTTCTTATTCACTGGCAATTCGGAACTCCTCTCACCTCACCGGATGCTCCAGCGACCTGCCCTCCTGGTTTGTCATTTCTTAGCCAGAAACCTCTTTCATTAGCAACAACAACAGCAGCAGCAACCAGCTCTTCAGCAACAACAATAGGAGGAAGCGAAACAACTACATCTCGAGGCGCTGCGTTCATCTCATTCTCGCTTCAAATCGTCATTCTCCTTCTTTCCTTTTCGTTCTTCGATTTACAGCGATGCTAAGGGACTAATGTTGGGCGTGCTTAAGTTAGGCATTAATTGCTACATATCTCACGATCCTTACGGTTGCCTGTTCTTTCATTGGAAAGAATGTTTGCTGTCGTTTTATAAATGAATGTTTTTTCAACGACCTACGTGGCTGGAGCTATCACTCCCCCAGGCCTTTTATAAAACTCTTTCAGTTGTCATGTGCACACCATGCGCGTGGTGCCTTCGGCGGTCCCCTCGACGCTCTCGACACCGCGGAAGAGGGAGTGCCGCGCAGGAAGAGCGACACCCGGGTAGGCGTCTGCCTACCCGGGTGTCTCACGGGACCAAGCCTTGTCTCCCCGTGACCCAGCCAGCGAAAAGCTGTGAACCTGGGAATAAAATCTTGAAATGCTTGAAATCAGTACTGGGAACGTAAAATGTTTACCAAAACACAAAACACGGAAATTTTCCAGATGCAGCATAAAACAGAACTTACGCAGCCCTGATTCTGAAGATCGGCTGACAAAGGCGCTGTTAAACCGTTAGGATTCAGCCGGCTGTTATTCTTTGACCTTTCTCGAGCAGCCGTAGGGACATGACGCCAAGTGCCAAAAATCAATGCTTGATTGGGTGCAAGGAGGTAATAAATGATAGTGAATCGGCCGTGCACCCAACAACTATAAAGAGCAGATCTTGAAGTGGCGAGACTCCCTTTCTTCAAAAAGAGTCTCACAAATAGTCAAGCAACAAGATGTCGGCAATATGTTTCCGAGAATTAGTCCTCACGTTGTTAATGGTCATCGGAAGTCAGGCAGGTACGAACCTTGAACGTTTTGCACCGCTTTTTAGCTTGCGCGCCATGTCCTTCGAATGCTATGATAAACGACACTACCCCGCGGTTCATCTTCCAACCCGATTTCATCAATCAGACAGCAGCGGATGTGTGCACCTGCACTTTCCAGGTTTAGTTTCTGGGGTGAAGTCTTACAATTTTAGGTCACAAGCATGATCGATAGGGCGTTTCTGAACGTTCTTTTAGAGTTCAACAGGGGCTTGCCCCAAGTGTGGAGCGTTTTGGTTTCGGACGAAACCGGCCACTCGGCTTTGTGAGTTCTCAAACGACAAGCATGCCTTTGCAGGTATTCTCCAGATACGCTGTCGGCATTCGAGAGCTACATTGTGTTTCCTTCGAACACTCTGACAGTGAACATGACAACCAGCGACGCCGTTGACTCGAGCGCATTTTTTGAACTTATCTTTAGTCCAAATTACTGTAAGGCGACTGTTGCAAAACGTTATAAAAGTTCGCAGTTCCAACTCCTTCCTTCGATGCGCAAGAAACTCTAACACTCGAGCATCCATCAGCTGTTTTTCCGATCAAATCTGATGTATGCTGTACCTTCTGCTTACAGAAAAAACAATTTAGGCAGATGCAGGTTTTTCGGGTTTCATGATCACCGCGCCACCAAACATGACTATCACGGTTTACTCGCCTGTGAGTTGTCTTTGGCTAAACACCAAATCTAGATAATGCCATTGATGAATTCAACAGATCTGGGGATGTTCTTCTTCGACGGAGATATGCTCGCCAGTAACTATATCGGAACGTGAGTTGATTTTTGTCTTCTAAACTGTGATCAGAATTGCTCAATGGAATACAACGTTGTCGGCCACGGACGCTAGTGAAATGGGAATGTTAACCACAAAATCAAACACGCTCTCGATGGCTAGTGTGCAAACCAAACAGCTGAAACTTCCTACGATCGTTTACTGTGTGATCACTGAAGGTCCGTTTTCCTCATCTAATTGTAAGACTTGCTTTAGTCGCCCAGCAATATGCAAATCTTCGCGCTATTTATTATCCAGCTACTGCTGTTCAGACTCAAAGCGTTGCAATTGGTGCACCCGCAGCAGCCTCGGTGGCAGTTACGATAATTTCGGATGGTCAGAACGCGTCTCAGTTTCCTACATCTACGGTTCTTCGACGAATAACAGCCAATGTGAGCGATTCTGAAAGCAGCAGAAGAAGATGAATCACTCGATATAGAATGCGAAAGCGCCAATTAGCTTCTATAATTCGGGAATTATGCAGCCCAGCGCCATGGTTATGGCTCAACTCTTCAATGCAACGTGAATAACTTTTCACCAACTTCAAGATTCGTTTAGGTTCGACACTTTCTCGAGCTGGGCGCCCTCGGTGATTCCCAACAATCCGGCCATTTTGACCGCGATTGTCGAAGCTGGAGCCTCCTACACTCTTGTATTGGATCGAAATCTTGGTGTGCTTAAATTGCACTAAGAATTTTCAGAAAACACAACATTAGCGACGATGGGGCAACGCGGCTACATGGCATCTTTTGGATATCCGCTTCCTTTTAGCAATGCCTCTTCGAATATCATGAGCGTTAAGACCTTCGAAGAGAGAATAATGCACTTTGACGTTGAAATTGGTACCGAACCTTACTGAGACAAAACAAAGCCACGCTTATTTCAGTAAACCTGAACATTGGAATGGACACCAGCGTTAACCTGACGTTCTTTTACAACGCGCCGTTTTAACGTCGCGTTTTTAACGTCGTTTTTAACGTCGCGTTTAACGTCGCGTTTTAACGTCGCGTTTTAACGTCGGTTAAAACCACTACTATCCCGTAAGCATCAGATGTTGAAGCGATGATTTAGACGGGTTTAGACTCAATCCATTTTCTCCGCCCTACTCAATGGTGCACAGCAACGGCTACGCTATGAAACTCTCAGTCGCTGCTGGCTTTGAGCAAGCAACTGGTGGATTCCTTTTCCGATATCGATGCCAAAACGCCTCTATACATATAGAGGGCACCACAATGGCGCCAACAACAACAACAACGACGTCAGCAATGTCAATGAGAACCAACATGACCTCAACGGCATCCACTGCAACTTTGTCGACAAGCATTCCGACGACGACCGGTGCTGGAAAGTTCTCCATGTTTATTTCGTTCTTGGTCGCTCTCAGGTTGTTGTGATTTTGTTGTTTTTTTTGTCATTTGCTGTTTCTTCATAACAAAGCTACTACAGGTCTGATGAAAGAAAGAAAATTCAAATCAACATGGGATGAATGAGGAGTAGGCATAAAACTCACTTTGGAAGGGAGTAGTATGAAACGTCCGTCGTCAACGCCCGAATCGGGCAATCATTCTGATGAATCGATGACAACGAAGCCAAGGAAAGTTCCGCTGGTTGTGATTGCTGCTCTTTTGAACTGTCCTACGAACTCTAAAGATGGCGCCGGGAGCCGGGAAACACGTCTCCTTTGGGGTGAGGGGTAATAAATGATAGTGGATGGGCTGGTCTCAAAGCAATTATAAAGAGAAGATCTGGGAGTGGCAAGACTTCCCTTTCATCTCCGTGGGCATCTCACGATCTGTACTTGTCTACAATGATTATCCGGGAATTGCTTCTTACTTTGTTAATAGCTGTTGGAAGTCATGCCGGTATAGGCTCTTGATCTTTCGATCTGCATCTGCTTGTAGTTTGTACACCCTGCCCGCCAGACGCTTTCATCAGTGCCACAGTCACACAGTTCATTTTCCTTCCAGACTTCACGAATCAGACAACAGCGGATGTGTGCACATGCTCTTTTCAAGTTTCTTCTTGCATAAAATTTCCAGCTGTTTAGGTCTCGAGCACGATCGATGTAGCATTTCTGGGTGTCTTTTTGGAATTCAGCGATGGCTTGGAGCAGATCTGGAGTGTTTTCGTATCGGATGGAAGCGGAAACTCTGTCACGTACGTTCGCGAAGAACAAAAATTAACACGAAGCAGTTTCTCACAAGACACAATACCGTCATTCGACTTCTCAACGGTGTTCGCATCAAACAACCTCACAGTTAACATGACGACACGCAACATCTTGGGTACGAGCACGTTCTTCGAACTCATCTTTGGGCCTAATTACTGTGAGTCTTTCTTTGTCGAAAGAGCTGAGAGTTTTGCAGTTCCATCGCCCTCGTTTGAAGCTCAAATGGAGCTCACTCTCGATCGTCCCTCAGCCGTGTTTCCTATAAGCTTCGATGTACGACTTCAACTTTGTAAAAGATGTTCTTTAGGCTCAAGAAGGCTTCACGGGCTTTGTTTTCACTTCGCCACCAAACATGACCGTCACGGTTTACTCGCCTGTGAGTTGCGTTCGCAATGACTCAAAACAAATGTAGATAATGCCCTTGATAAATTCGACTGATCTCGGAATGTTCTTCTTTGACGGAGACATGCTTGCGAGTAACTATATCGGCACGTGAGTTTTCTAGTGCAAATCTGATCCACTGCTTCAGTATTGCCCAATGGAACGCGACTCTATCGACTACAGATGCCAGTGAAATGGGAATGTTGACGACCAAAACGAACACGCTCTCCATGGCCCGCGTTCAGACCAACCAGCAGCAATTGCCCATGATCGTCTACGGAGTCATCACCGAGGGTTTCTTTGGCATCCAATGAAACAAGCAAAATGTTTAGTTGCACAGCAATATGCCAATCTTCGTGTGGTCTACTATCCCTCGACGGCTGTCCAACCTCAAAGCATCTCGATTGGCGCACCCGCCTTCTCCTCTGTCGCAGTCTCGGTTGTTTCAGACGATGGAAACTTTCCGCAGGCTCCGACACCGACAGTTCTCAGGAGAATAACTGCCAGCGTAAGTTTTTTTCTGGTGTAAAAAGAAAAGGCATCTAGAATGCAAAAGCACCAATCAGCTTCTACAGCTCAGGAGTTATGCAGCCGGGCGCGATGGCCAAGGACCAGCTCTTTAATGCCACGTGGGTTTCATCTTCTTCTCCAGTTTTCTGTAGGTTCGACACCTTTTCGATGTGGACGCCCTCGATGATCCCCAGCAGTCCGGCAATCTTGACTGCAATTGTCGAAGCTGGAGCCTCCTACACTCTTGTTTTTGACCGAAATCTTGGTTTTGTGTCTTTATGTTCATTACAGGAAGTATTTCAGAAAACACAACCACGGTGGCAATGGGCCAGCGGGGCTATTTGGCCTTCTTTGGATATCCACTTCCTCTCACTCCGGGAGGACTGAATTCTGTGACTGTCAGAACTTTCGATGAGGGCGTGGCGCACTTTGATGTTGAAATTGGTAACGAACCGATTCGATATCTAACTCGCGTCTTTCAGTGAATCTTGACGCTGGAATCGACGCCAGCGTGAATCTGACCTTCTTCTACAACGCAACCTTGTCAACCACAATCCCGTTTGTTTTGTTCCTTCAAGCATGGCTTTAGACTGAATCCCTTCTCGCCGCCCTACTCGATGGTGCACGGTAATGGTTATGCCATGGCGCTTTCGGTGGTCGCCGGTTTCGATCAGGGCAATAGCGGTTTCCTCATTCGCTATCAGTGTGAGGATCCATCTACGCATGCTGACGCTTCGACGACGACAATGATGCCGCCAATGACCATGCCAACGGGGTCTATAGCGCCGATGACAACACCGATGCCCATGAGCAATGGTTCGTATTGCAATAACTTCGTTAACTTTCAGTCTGCACTCCTTGTCCATCAAATTCCGATGCGGTTCTGAGTTCTGCTATTCCACAGTTTGCCTTCTTTCCGGATTTCAGCAATCAGACGGCGATGCAGTGCAGCTGCTCTTTTCAGGTTCTCCTTCATGTCATGAGTTGCAATATTTTAGGTGACGAGCATGATTGACACCTCGTTTTTGTCCGTCTTTCTTGGATTCAACGAAGGAGTGGATCAAATGTGGAGCGTCACGGTCTTGGATGGAAATGGAAACTCGGTCATGTATGCACAATGACGTGAAACAAAACCCACGCAGGTTTGCAAATAACTCCCAGATGACCGAGGCGGACACGCCGATTGTCTTCGCCTCGAACAACCTTACGGTGATCATGACAACGCGGAACATCACAAAGGCGTCCATATTTCAATTAATATTTGGTCCTTCAGAATGTGAGTCTCTTTGTTTCTTTGGAAACTTCGACCTTGAAGTTCCACCACTCAGTTTCGAAGCCCAGCAACCGCTCACTCTCGATCGACCGTCGGCCATTATTCCCATCAACTTTGATGTAAGATCAAGCTGGCTGCAAAGATTTGGAGGCCGTTTAGATCCAAGAAGGCTTCACTGCCTTTGCTTTCATCGCGCCGCCGAACATGAGCGTCACTGTCTATTCTCCTGTAAGTCTCTTGTGTGTTTGGCTGAACCCTTTCTAGGTTGTGGGCCTGAACAGCCCAACGGACCTTGGCATGTTTTTCTTCGACGGCGATATGCGCGCTAGCAACTACATCGGATCGTAAGTTTGTCTGTGAAACGCTGACGAAATGGTGGCTGTAGTATTGCCCGTTGGAACACAACCCTGACCACAACAGACATGACCGAGATGAGCATGCTAACGAGCAAGTCGAATGTGCTCAGCATGGCTCGGGTGCAGACTTCTCAATAAAAGCTGCCCATGATCGTTTACGGAGTTATTACTCAAGGTTTGAGGATCAGCAGCAAATGAAACGCCGTTTAGTTGCTCAACAATACGCTAACCTTCGTGTCATCTTCTATCCAACCATGTCTATTCGACCTCAAAGCGTTTCAATCGGGGCACCGGCGAACGCTTCCGTAGCTGTTTCAATTGTTTCGGACTCAACAGCCTTTTCCGGAACTCAACCGCCCATGGTGCTGCGATCAATCACGGCTAGCGTATGTTCTCACGAGCTCTCAAAGAACAGCAATTCAGAATGCGAGAGCGTCGATCAGTTTTTATAGCTCTGGTGTCATGCAGTTAGGAGCCATGGCTAATGACCAGCTCTTTAACGCCTCGTGAGCGGCAACTTATCTCTCTCACAATGTTCTTCAGTTTTGACACTTTCTCAAGTTGGGCGCCTTCGGTGATTCCCAGCAGCCCCTCGGTGATGACCACAATTGTCGGTGCTGGTGCTTCGTACACTCTCAGCATGGATCGAAATCTTGGTCTGCTGAAAATTTAAGAAGGAAGACATTTCAGACAACACAACCTCCGTGGCTGTAGGGCAACGTGGCTTCATGGCGTCTTTTGGATATCCATTTGCTCTTAGCCAAGAAACGGACAACTTTGCAACTGTCATGACTGCCGACGGCAATATGGCTCATTTTGATGTGGAAATTGGTACTGTGAAACTTTTGCACCAGAACCTTTTCGTTTTTAGTAAGCCTCAATGTCGGTATTGACTCCAGCGTGAATCTCACCTTCTTCTACAATGCGACATCTTCGACTGTGATCACGTAATCTCTTTTTCCTCAAAGCATTTGCTTAGGCTGAATTCCTATGCGCCGCCGTATTCGACGGTGCACGGCAACGGCTACGCCATGGCTGTCTCAGTGATCACCGGCTTCGATCAGGGCACCGGCGGCTTCCTCTTTCGATATCGTTGCCAAAATCTTTCCACACACATGGATGGCAGCACAATGGCGTCAACAACGGCAATGACGCCAGCAATGCCAATGAACACTAACACTAACATGACGTCAACAATTACGACGGCAACCCTACCACGGGACATTCCTACAACGACCGGTGTTGGAAAGATCTCCATGTTTGTTTCGTTCTTGATCGCTCTCAGGTTGTTGTAATTCGTGGTTTGTGTGAAATACACTGATGCTATTCTGAGGCAGAAGACAGAAAATCAAGCACCTAGGCCACGTCTTAAGCATCATCTTTCGGCCAAAATTAAGCAGGCGTCTCTTTGCCTAGAGCCACAAGATAAGCGGCGATCTTTTGATCAAGAACACGTCGAAAGGGGTTTTCCTGGTCTTTCATAGCGCTCCCTGAATGGCCGTGATGCGGTGGCAGGTATTTACGCTTTGTATTCTCTTCCCTCTTTCAACACTCCAACGTGGGTTATTCTGAATTGTTAAGAAGTCTCTAGAGATGGGTCCGCAGTGCAACGCGTGTCCGACCGACACTCTTCATCTTAAAGTCAACAACACGCTTGTCCTCACCCTCGGAGTCGACTGGAATAACGGTTCTTCATGTTGTTCTTGTTCATTCCATGTAAGTCGTTGTTTTATCGCAAAATGCAGTTAGGTTTTCACGAACGAAAATGGCATGTTTATGCAGTCGCAAATGGACAAAAATCCTGCGAAGGATAAGCCTTGGGCGATGGAAGTTTATGATGGCTCGGGCAGTATAGCTCTGTAAGACTTGAGCAGCATTATTGTTTTCTCTCTCATTTCAACTTTATGCAGTGAAATTGAACTTTGGAGTTGATGGTAGAGTTGCTTTTATCTTCTTCACATCAGCGACAAATAGCACACAACTTCAGTTCGTCACCAGTTCGGTCTCAAACTTTGAGTTATGTTTCAGAATCAATCCCTTGCTACCGGACTACACGAGTTTCTCAGCGACCGGCTATGGGATGGCATTTTAGGCCAGGGCAGGCGTGGATTCTCTTGATGGGGCTGGCGCCGTGTTCTTGATTCGCTATCTTGTTAGCGACGTTCCATCGACGCCTCAGCAGCAAACAACACAAAGTTCGACAGCTGTGATGAAGCAGGACTCAATGAAGCAGGACCCTGCTGAAGCAGGACTCAACAACGATGATCAAGAGCATGATGCCTAGAACTTTTACAGCAACAGACCAGCCTCCAACGACAAGTGAAACCAAAATGACGACTCCAAAGTTTTGGCTTTTACTCATATTTTTGATAGCCTGATGGTGATTTATAGCCCACTCGGAGCCGTACGTCGTTTCTCGAAAAGTTGTTCATCACATTGATGATATCTTGTTTTTCGAATGAAGTTTTTCGCGAATGAACTTTGACGGCGCGGAAACTCCCAGAGACTTTCCTCCTTCCTGCTCATTCTGATGAATTGATGACAAAGACGCCGAGAAAGTTTATGATTCAATCGGGTTGTAATTAGCTGACCCTTTGAACTGGCCTACGAACTAGAAACATGACGCCGGGTGTCGGGAACAAGCAACACGCGTTTGGGTGCGGGGTAATAAATGATAATGAATGGGCGCCCCGTTGAAACTCGTATAAAGAAGAGATCTGGGAGTGGCTGCACTTC
>JAQIXL010000732.1:0-25674 GCA_034700245.1 Poikilolaimus oxycercus
ACTCCTGCAGGACCACCCGAAAACGTAGGACTTGCGCTTTATCCCACTAACTTCCCATTTTCTCCTGTAGGACTCCGCTGAGTTTGTCTGAGTTTCTCTTTTTCTCGTTTCGAAGAAAATGGTCTCTTTAGACGCTTTTTTCATTATCGACACACAGTCTTCTTTACGATTGTGTGTCTGTTATTACTTCTTTCGTCATCTTTGCCTTTCGTTCTTTAATTTATCGGAGTTTTTGTGGTATGAAATGTGAATCTGTGTAATAATTGCTTCAAATGGGAATTTTCTCTTCTTGGCATCTGTACAAAAGCGAAAACTAAATTTGTCTCTCTGGGTTGTTCCTTGCCCGTGATATCATTCTCCTGTTAGTCCGTAGAATCTTCGAGGTTGTACATATTGAGTAGAATTGGCCAGTTTGGAAGAACCGCAACAGTTGCGCTAACGAATATATCATACATGGATTTCCTTGAAGCCACTTTTTATAAAGCGATCTAAGCATAAATAAACCGTTTGGCTTCTCCGTTTCTTCCTACGAGTATTACAAGTAAAAAAAGCAGGAAACTTCACAAAGTGGAGAAAGAGAAAACCGCCCAGAATGTCTATTGATCGTGGTCCAGCCACGCCCACATCACGAGGAGAATGTGCAGTCCCGATGAGCTACCCGGCGCGGCTCGTCGAACGAAGCGCTCAAGAAGAAGACAGCATTTTAGGTATGCCCTTCTCTAGATTTTTTTATTCAAGAATTTCCAGATCAATTGCTGCAACGCTTCGTTGCTCCTGTTCCTGATGATGACGATGAAGATGGAGAAAATAGTAATTTTAGTGTTAATAGCAATAATCATCAAGAACAGGAGTTGGACTCGCCAATTCCTCAGTTTATTATGCTTCAAGGTACGAAAGTTTCTCAAATCGTTTGGTCTCGAAATTCGTTGTTCCTGAAATTTGGACATGCTTTTCTTGCAGAAGATGTTATAATTGATAGTGAACCGAATATATCTCTTCGAATGAAGCGACAAAGAAGCGCCCGCCGGCAAACATCGCCTGGCCAAAGAAGATCGAGCAGCAGAAACGCTGCCTTAGTATTAATTAGATTATCATTGAAGCGATGCCGACCGAAATCGGCGGCGTTGCAACAAAAACCCTCCCGGAGGACGTGAAGTCTGAAGGATTTATTGAAATAATCACGGCATTAGCTTGTTGGCTATGCTGTTATATAGACATTGAAGCCCATGAAGGGAATTCTTTCGGGTTTCGAACTATGTATCTCAGTTCAAGTACAAGTGTTATAGACGGTGTATGAATCTCAAGAGTTTGATTGATGCTGCCTTGAATGATCAGTTGATGTGATATAAGAGAAAATAACTCGCCAACGACGGCGGAAATTATTGGAATTAAAACGTAAATTCCATTGATGTGGTACACAACACAACACAAAAAAATGCAAATAAAATTCGTAAAGTAATGTGTCGCATTTCCAAACATGTGTGGGTCCTGGCACGAAAAGCCTTCGGGAAAATTACGACTACATCAGAGCATTTTTGTGCTCAAGAAGATTTAATTTTCGATCAAATGTGATTCGGTTGCGATTGACATCGGCATCTCGCAGTGAGTTGGTCTCACAATCAGAGCGCTCCTCAGACAAACCATCCTACGTTAGGCTGAACATCTGTTAAGTTAGGTCGGATGTTTTCAACGTTTGCAAGCTATCTTTTATTGTGACACTGAAACTTACTTTTGCCTGGAAAAGTTTCAAGGGCAGATTTGACAAACGTTGGAAACATCCGACCTAACTTAACAGATGTTCAGCCTAACGTAGGATGGTTTGTCTGAGTCTCTTGAATGTCAAGTCTTCCATACAGTGCTGGCATTTTTCTTTTCAAAAATCAATTGATTGTCCATAAATGTTCCGAGAGGATGGGAAAGTCAACACTCAGAGTCGTCGGGAGAAGTTCGCGCAGTTCAAAGGAAATTCTGAGCAATTCAGACAGACAAACAAATTTAGCGCACCTTACCTTCGAATATTCCTTCCGGCTACACACGAATGAACTCCAATGGACGAGTTTTATTCACGGGATGGCTATTTGACGGGGGCGAGCTCGACGGCGCGGGCGGCGAGCAGCGCCAGCGTGTCGGCCGAGAAGTCCTCGGCGGCCTTCGACTCGAGCACCTCTTGCACGGCCGACACCGTCATCAGCGCGTTCGTCGCCGCCAACTAAAGAGCATTTTGATCTTCGAGAAATAGAAATAAGCCTTGAGCATGGAGAGACAAAACTTGTCGGCGAGGGCGATCTTCTTCTTCATTTCGAAGTTCGTCGCGATGCACAGCCAGAGCTCGCACTGCTCGGTCGCCGTCTGCACCTCGAAGCGATCCGCCATCTCGAGCAGCGTCTCCACGTTGTCTCCTAGAATGTTCTCAGTCACTTCGGACGGAGAACCGTTGATGAATTTGTTGTTGTGGTAGCAGAGCTGAAGCAGGCCGACGAAGTCCTCCAAGCTCACTTCCTTCAGAGTGATCTCCTGAAATTTGCATGACGTCTTACAGAATGCAAACCTCCTGCTTGGCCTCTTTGAAGTCGGAGAAGAAGAGGGTCTTGAAGTAGGGCGAGAGGGCGGCGAGAAGACCCTTGCAGACGTGGAGGCGCTTCTCCTCCACTACGAGCACCGCGTCGGCGCCTGCCTCCGGCTGCATGAAGTCGTGTGCCAGACTCTTGCTAAAGTTATCACACAGTGGTTCATTATCTTGTTCCTTCAACCTGGCCCCAATGGTGTAGCGGACGTCGACGTCCACCTCGAGGGTGAAGGAGTCGTCGACGATATAGCCGTCGTTGAGCATGTACCTCCAGTCCACGAAGCGAGGGTTTCCCCAGGCGCGAGTGCCCGGATGATAAATGAATTTTTTCAGCTTCGAATGGAAGTGAAAAACTGATCCCGAACATTGTATGACTTCATAGAGTCAGGATTTTGGGGGTGAATAAGTCGAAGGGTGACGAAGGCCTTGCAGCGCCACCACGGGTTGTCGTTGTTCTTGTTGCAGTAGACGAAGACGCCGAGGAACTTGCGGGCGCTTGGGTCAGTCGTCTCCACGTTGACCCGCCACTCTTGTCCGCCGATCTCCACGGGATCGCCGAGGCGGCCCGTCGGGGTGAGCGTCGAGGCGTCCTTCACCGTGAAGCGGATCGTCTTCTTTTTCGCTGAGAGAGCTTTCGTAGATTTGAGAGTTTGGATTACGGGAATCCATTGACGAGTAAGCCGACTGCGCGTCCGGACGGCGACCACAAAGAGTGAGTTCCTAGCCATGCGTGAACTAAAATGCTTGACAAATTTGAATAAACGATTGAATTGACATTTTAGAAAAATCAAAATCGCTCACATGCAGATTTTCGTTCCATTTTCGTAAGAAAATCCGCCACGTGACCGCGCTGCTTACGTCAAGGAGCAAAGTACAAAATGTTTCACGTTGCGAAAGCCATTCTTCTGCAATTCGGTAAAGTCTTTGAAACACGAGAGCTACAAAGGCAAGGACAATGGAAGACATGTGTCATCGCTAATTGAGATGGGGGTGACTTGCACCTTGGTGCCTCCGTATGCGTATAGCATCAGACTCGTTGCGAAAAACCATTTCGTTTTGTATAAAAGTTCGTTTAGTTATGATTCAGCTAGAATTCGAAACTTTCTTCCGTGCTGTTCTCTGCGAAGCTGTTCCCTATTTAATAAGAACAACGACGGCAAAACATCAATGGAGAACGATCAGCTAGGTTTGTTTATTGGTAATTTTCTTCATTTCTTCAACAGACGAAATCATGCATGACCTCTGCTCAAGGGACGAGGAAGAAGAAGAGGAGGAAGAGGTTGAGGAGGAAATCGAGGTCGACGACAAACTCGATGTTTATGGTGCGTCACTCCGTCTTTGATTTTTTTTTTGTTTAGAAGACGAAATCGAAGATAAGGAAGAAGAGCGAAAAGACGATGAGGAGGAGGAAGAGGAAGAGGAAGAAGAATCGAATTGCTTTGAGAGCGAAACTGACGATGATAGCTGACAGCCTGTGTACAAGATTCACCACGAATTCACTATTTGTACAATATCTCAAGGCTGTCGGTTACCTCGTGATACTCAACAAGATTCCATAAGCATCTCAAATAAAAGCAGTTTGTGTAAACTACACGCCTTGTGAAAAGCAAGTCGCTTATCAATTTGTGAAATGCATCTTTCAAGTCCGAACAAGAGGGCAACTGTTTGCAGCATGGCTATGGTGAATTAAGAAAAAACAAAATATTCTGTGCGATAACGCGAATTTATGACAGTCACTAAAAACTGCGCGAGATTTGATTGACCTTTTTTTTGTTAATTTTTAGTGTCGGCAAGCCGGTGATAAGAAGTTGAGAATTTGGTGGGAACTCGGGCTATATATTTGCCAGTTGGTCCGTCACTGTCAGCTTATCAAGCGTCCTTTTCCTAGAACCCTAGCTCGCCTAGCTTCAACTTCATTCTTCAACTGCAACCTTCCACCTCTTCAATCCCTTAACTCAAAGATGTGCTACGAAGACGAAAACACTGGCTTCGCCGAGATTGGTTTGTTCAATGTTTTTGCTGAAAATGAGCAATTCAGATGAGAACGAGTTCACCCGAGAAGAAGAAGTGCAAGAGGAAGAAGGTGACATCACCGACTATGAGAATGGAGACGAAGACGATCGCGAAGAGGAAGAAGAAGAAGAAGTGGAGGACGAGGAAGAGGAAGAAAAGATCGAAGACGAACTCGATGAACTGGAGGAGGAGTACGCTCTCGAAGTGCTTGGTTAGAAACATTTTTAGTTAATATCTATTGGTAAAGTTTAGAAGACGATAACGACGATTGAGCCCAACCATCACACAGTCTACTCACGATCTCAAACTAAACTTGCAATGTAAACCGCAGTTTTGGAAACCGTTTTTGTTTCTTTTTGATGTCTAGAAAAATAAATATCTGTGTGCTAAATTGTTAGACGGTTAAAAAAAACTTCGCGCGAAGAAAAAAAAAGCGTTCGAGTAGAATTGGAATTTCGAAAAGCGCGACTTTTCGATGAAAAGACGTATTGCTAGCGACGGAAGCGTAAAAAGAAGCGTTGCGCTCCTGAAGCTTCATGACGCTCGCGTGAAAATGCCTTTTCTTTAGCACAATGGAGGAGAAAGCGCAGCGGTTTTGAATTGTGTTCAATGAATCTTTGAAATCGTATTGGCACCGAGCTGCGGCAAGTCACAAGGTACGCGTAAAAGCCACCACAAAAAATCTCAGCCTTAGAAAATAGTCCAAGTGACAAATTAAATTAACAAAACGTCGCTATTTCATAGGACAACGCTGTAGTTGGCTTGGCCTCCCGAAAATAGAAAACGCACCATTTCGCGAGCCTGAAATCACAAACGACTACCCTTCATTCCTACGACTGGATTTAGTAGGTACAAATCCCCTTTGCCAGGTGCGGCGGCACCTCCCTACAGTCAACGCAAATAACAAAAAGTTTGCGCAACTATGTTAACTTCACAATTTCGTGTCCCGCTATTCCTTTGACTAAATTCGTAAGTTCCCGCCCTTCGCGCCTTGTCCCCTGTTACATGAATAATTGCGTAGGTTTTTCGACATAAAAGAAACGTAACTGATAGAAGCGCTACATTCGCTTAGAGAAAACCTGATCTCCTCCTGAACTTTTCTATTACTCCCATCCATAAATGTTTACTCTAAACGATCTCACTTTAGAACTGCCAACAATTCAAGATGAGCTACGACGACGACGATCAGGAGATTGACCGAATGATGAATGATGCCTGCTCCAGGGACGACGACGATAGCGAAGATGAAGATGACGAAGAGCTTGATAAGCTCGAAGAAGAGAAGCGATTGCAAGAACTCGAAGGCAAGAAAATCGACCTTTGAACTAACGTAAAGCGTTTCTTTCAGACGAACCGGTGGTTGACGTTGAAAGCGATGACGAAGAAGAAGAGGAGGAAGAGGAAGAAGAACCAATGGAACGGGATGACTCAAACAACGACGATGACTAAGACTCCATTAGCTACCAATTAGCACCGGGACCGATAGATACTCCTGCCTCCTCTCACCTCTACTCCAGTTCGCGATCTCAGACTTCTTTCCGTGTATCGACAACTTTGTCGGGTAACTTGCAAGAAATCAATAAATGTACATATTGTTGACTTTCCTAATTATTGTATGAGGGACAAGGTTTTCCATCAAGAGAGCTCCGAGGGAGCGGTTCTGTCAGAGAAATACTTTTCGTGAACACAAGCATTGTCACTCGGGCGAGATTTTGAAAGAGAGGGAAATCGAACCACTCCGAGGATGTTGAAAATTACAAAATGTTCACAACCTGCAGGTTTTTAAAAAAAAACACTCAAATGTCTATAATGTTTCAGAAAGAGCGCAAAAGACCACGAAAGTCATGAAACTCGATGTTTCGTGAGAAATCTCGCTTGTTACCCCATAGGTTACGCACCTGTTGAAATAAGTTTGTATTTGAAGAGCATTTAACAACAAAGAAATAGCCGCAACAAAAATATCAAACAATGACACGGGGAGACTCTCTTAGCAGTCGTTAACGAATGACTGAATCAGTTGAGAGCGGCTTCACCCAAGCCGTACCTCGTTGTCATGCTGATAAGAATACGTGACAGTGATGCGATGCGCGACAAGGAAAGCAGCTCGGCGGTGTTCGGGGACGACAGTGCCCTCGATATGGATATTTCAGAATCAACATCGCCGAAAGCTCTAGCCTCTAGAAAACAAAAAGACGCTTTGTAAATGTAAAGTGTGACCAAAAGTGTCTACATCTCCAAACGTCTCGAAAGGCATTTGTAAATTGCTAATGTAAGACGTTAAGCTTCCATGCTTTCGTGTTTTCTATAAAAGCAGGCCAGTTCTCCAATGAATAAGCCTGGTCTTGGTGCTGAAGTTTCCCGTTCGCCCACTTTGTTTACTAGCTCGAAGATGCCAGACAACGAAGCAAATAACGCTCAGGAGGAAAACGATGGCCAGCTCGGTATGTCTTGAAAGGTCTTATTTTATGTTCGTAGATGAAATGATGAGCTATCACGCTGCTGAACCAGACGAGGATGGCTCAGATGATAACGATTCTGACGAAGAGTGGGAAAAGTTTGAAAAGAACAACAAGCTTGATGTTGTTGGTAAGAAGCTCTCTTTGCACGTTGATTCGATTCTTTCAGAAGACGCACCACAAGAGATTGACGACGATGAGTAGCAATTTCGAACATCAACCGTGCTAAAACATCTCACCCGCAACTAGTCAACTGATCCCATGTACAAATGTGTCCAGAATATTTGCTCACAGCTGTCTACCGATATATTTCTAAAACAAAAGCGTCAGCGTTAGAATGTTATGTAGTAACAACACGAATTTCTGTTCCGCATTAGCGTGAGGGAACAAGCGACCGTGTCGAAACATCGACCCCCCCCCCCGCCCCCATCACCTCATTTCTAACGTTTGTATTTCGACAAGCAGCACATTTGTTAGAGAACACTGAATCATCTGTAACCTGGAACAAAAGCTCAATAACCTTGTCCCAACCCCTAGCAAAAAAAGGAAACGTTTGCAATTGACAACAGGCCCGATCAGTGGTTAAATCAAGTCGGCGCAGCGCGGGCCTACCCCTTCCGCTCCTGGAGGCCCAAGAGCAATTTTGACTTTTGGCATTCTGAAGCGAAAACGACCTGCAGCATTGTCCTAACAATACTAGTGTCAACTGAGACGCCCACAGAAACCTATTGTGTCGAAATCAGCTCAAAACACGCCTCGAGGAAATGTCTTGAAATGTCTCAAGATGACGAAAGTTTGCGCGGGCCACTATAGTCTTTGCGCCGACCCAGGCGGAAGGGGTCAAAAGTGGTCTTCGGAAGGCGCTTGATAGCTCATTTTGTAGCTTTTTTGAAGCTCTTTCGATCGCAAGGGGTCGGGAGGGATCGAGGCAGCGATACAAAAAAGATATAGTAAGAAATATGAAAAAGTAGCGTTTTTGGACTAGTTTGCGCGGGCCACTAAGGAGTTTGCGCCGACCCAGGCGGAAGGGGTCAAAAGTGGTCCTCGGAAGGCGCTTGATAGCTCATTTTGTAGCTTTTTTGATGTTCTTTCGATCGCATGGGGTCGGGAGGGGTCGAGGCAGCGACACAAAAAAGATACATAGCTTTGGAAACATCAACTTTCGAAGCTTTCAATTTTCGGCTGTATATTTTCGGTTTCTAGAAGTTGATGCGGAACGGGTGAAATCATCGTGTCGTGTCGGAAACCTGGCCTAGGGCAAAGCGGGGGTGCTGTTCTTCATTTTGATGCCAAAACATAGGCAAAGCGTGCATAAAATTCTGCAGAAAGTCGATTCTTTTCATAAAGCACCAAACGCTGAACATTCATTTGATCTACCGTAAACAGCCGCGTTTTTCGCTTTGAGAACCCATTTTCGACGACCTTGGACCTTCCCTCATCGTTCTTCTCACGGTCCCTCACTGAAAAAGAGTAGAAATCTTTGAATCACTTGGTCTTTGGAGGAAATCTTGCTGACCGAAGACAAGGAACAAATTGTCTGGCATAAAGGTGGATCTTATCTCTAGTGAAGGAGAATTGAGAAGATATGAGAATTGAGAGGGGAAAATCTCTTGTCGAAACGACCCCTCTCGCCTTTCCAGTGACCCCGGACGAGACACCACTGCACCGGACCCAAAAAGATCCAGTCGGGACGACCCCTTCCGCCTTGTCGGGGAGCCCGGAGTAGACGACCCCTTCCGCCTTTTTGAGTTGCGCCGACCCCCATTTAACCACTGGGCCCGATTTTGCGACTCTGATGAAATTCGCTGAGTATTACTCTTACTAAGAGTTCGCCTCTCTTTCGGGTCGAACGCGTCAGCGAGACTGCTGGTCGGGTCGGAGCGGGTCGGGCCGCCCTCGACCCGAACGTGGATCCTTCCTTCGAACGTTGCATGAGCAATTGCGTAGGACCAGAGGTGATAGCGTATAAAAGAAAGTGTAAGGTCCAGTCGGTGAAAGCGTCGCCTAATCAGGCTGGTTGTCCTCCACCTTTTCGGGTTTCCACACAAATTCACTTCCTGTTTAAGACTAATATTCCAGTTGTTCAAAGTGCCCCCTCTTTTCAGGCTTCGCTGGCAGGACAAGATGAGCAGCTACGACGACGAGGACCAAGAGCTGGACAGGATGCTCAATGATGCTTGTTCTAAAGACGAGGACGATATTGTCGATGAGATAGACGATGAACTTGACAAGCTGGAAGAAGAGAAGCGGTTGCAAGAACTTGAAGGTATGATTTTGAAACTTTTAGACTGACGTAAGAAGTTCCTTTCAGACGAGCCGGTCGGGGACGTTGAAAGCGATGACGAAGAGGAAGAAGAGGAGGAGGAGGAAGTAGAGACAATGCAGGAACAAAACGGATCAAACGACGACAATTAGAATGGGAAGATTATTCTTCTGTTGGCTTTTCCGAGATCTCATACTTTTTCTCCGTGTACTGGCATTTGTTTCATTAAATTACGCTAAGCAAATAAATGTGCTCATTAACAAATCTCAGCAAAATGAATACACCCAGAGTACACCTTTGCTGCAAAGAGAGACAGACAGTGAGGGAATGAACTCCAGTGAAAACGCCTTTCGTGAATATTGGCGTCGTCTGAGGAAGGAATTCCGTAAGGATAGAGAGACAGCCACTCTCGAGAAAGGAAAAGAGTTACAAAATCGAAGCACGAAATGCAGAAACTCTATCTTGGCGAGGGGTCAGCTAAATTTTCCCAGAAAGCTGCGCGCATTGCCAGTAAACAAACCTGTAGCTCGGCTCTATGTTCATCACGATAGCTGCAGTGAAAGTGGACTTTTGAAACACTCATAAGATTGGTAACACTCATAAGAAGACTCATTTATGATATAGACACGAAATCCATGAAACTCCGAGTTTCGTGCGAGTTATCTGACCTCTCGAATTTGTTGTTTGATCAGAACCCTCATTCTGTGGTCAGAAGCGCTTTGTGAAATTGAGGACGCGTATTTGTTAGCTCATTTAATTTTTTTTAGAGTTTACCCTTTTTTTCGGAATATGCCTCATTATGCCCTTGGATATTAACCAATTTTGTTGAAATTGCCAGGGTTTGGATTGTGAGCCTCAACGGGCACGAAAATGGCTCTCGCACAATAAAAAGGACAACCAGAGGTCGAGATAGAGCTGATTCCAGCGAATCTACCGCCGCCTACACTTTCTGCCCGTTCCGAAACATCCTCAGAGTTCATCAGTCGCAGTCCGGCTCCGGAACTTCTCAGCAAGACAACAACAACGAGCGAAACCCTGTCGGTGAGTCTGATTTCGAACATTTTGACGCCTGAATTTACGTTTAAAAACTTACTCCTTTAGAAGACGCATACGATTCAATCTTCAACGATCCTCCTGTTGATGAAGAAGCGGATTCGCCAACAGTTCAGGAACAAGGTTAGAACCACTAGAATTTCTTATTTTTTGTAGAAGATGTGATTGTCGACGTCGACGATCCGCAGTTTAAAGCGCAGAAATGACGCCGGCCTCGGGCGAAAACCCCCAAAACCTATACTAGCTTGCAAGTGCCACTGATCTTTCCTCTGTTAGCCTTATTCGATATCTCATGGACAGTCTTTAAGAATTTCTTTAACTTTGTCAATAGTTTCCCAATCTGCTCATTTGATTTTTTCCATGCGGCTATAAACAGAGACATTGCTGTGTGCGTCACAGTGTACTATCCTTCACTAAAGCTGTTTCTCCAAAGTAATCAACGACTGATTCAGCCCTGCAACCTCCGGCAATGCGGCTGTTGATGTTTCGTCTTGCGTGGTTTTGCCAAAATCAACATCGGTTCACAAATCGGACGCCAGTGTCGCCCTCACCCGCTCTCTCAAACATTGATAAGACTAGCGATGTGGCATTCAGAGCGAAAGAAACTTGGAAATCAGCTTGCCCATCATCAGAAACAACTCTCTTTGGAGACGGTTCGAATCATCCACGACTCATTTCTCACACTAGCACTTCGAAATGGATAATCTGAAGGGTGGGTAAAAAACTGACCGCACTGACCGCACTGACCACACTGACCGGAAAGTAAAAAACTGACCACACTGACCGCACTGACTCACTGACCGAGGGTTCGATCCCCGTCACTTCCAATGTCTTTTGCCGCTTTCGAGGTGGCTTGTCTTTAGTTTCTTTCGCTTCGGAAAGAGCTGACCTTCCTCAACCGCCTACTTGAGTGTCAAACAAAGCTTCCACCGTATGTGCCTTGGTTAAAGAAGCGAGAAGCTACGAAGTCAGTGACCGTCAGTGTGCTGACTCGAACCCTCTCTACCACGAGACTGGCGACGTGCATAACATTGACAACTTGTGCCCAATCTTCAGCATTGGCAGTCGGTTCTTCGCGCCGACGCCGGTCCTCTCGTCTCACGTCACTCTTCAACAAGAAGAAGGGCCGCGGACCTTCGCTGGCACTTCACAATAAGGATTTCCCGTTTCCAGCGAGCTGAAGAGCCAAATACCGCCCGATCGGGCCTCTTGCCGTCCATTGACAAGATCTGCTCTAATTGTAAGTACCTGGCAAACCAGCGATATCGAGACGGAACTTGAAGAAGAACAGATAGGTTGCCAATCAAATCGAATGACCGTCGACGCTATATTCGTTGTGTAAGAAGTCATCTCCAAGAGCTATGTGTACCGGTTCCCTCTGGAACCCGCCTTCCTCGACTTCGAGGGCCTTATATTCAGTGGAAGCAGCAGACGTCAATACACTCTTGACAAGCATGGGCTTCCACCTGACTTTGATAGATCGCGTATCCACCTCCAGGGTGGTCGTGTTAGACTCTCACCGTCTAATAGACGGTCTTCAATCAATCACCCTAGGGCTATTCTTTCTCATTACTCAACAAGAAGCGCGGACATTCAAATTACCAATAAGAATACGAAGAGCATCGGAGGAGCTGCAGAAAGCTGTTGCAATTAAGTGAAAAGAGAAGAGAGGGAGAAGGAGAGACCGTATCCCGGTGCAGCCACGCGCTGCCCGAGAGCCGGCGTCCTCTTAGTCCTTATCCCTCCCGACCTCGAGCGGAGACAGGGCTAGCAGTCCAAGGAGTAGGGAGACACCCTTACGACAATACGTCTATTGGATCAAGAAAATCCTCGACCTTTCCTTTGTGATCTTGCCATACTCTCGTTGGGTGAGTCGCGACCTCATCTTCTCGAGGCGAAGGTCGACGTCCACCTACGCAAACGAGACTTCCGTTTCCGGAGCCTTCAACAAAAAGCAACTGGATTCTCTCTCTGCTACACTCACGAGACTGCCGTTCCTATGTAGCTCAACCGGCATCTTTTGCAAGTCGCTTGAGGCATCAGCGGTTAGGCCAGAACCAGACCAGGACTACAATACCGAAAGATTCGTTGGAGACCAACCGGAAGTCTGGCCATCACTGACGGTCAGCAAAGGCAACTCGAGAGCTTTCAATCTTCTTTAACCAAGACACATACGCTGGAAGCTTTGTTTGACACTCAAGTAGGACGTTGAGGACGCTCAGTCTCTCAGAAGCGAAAGAAACTAAAGACAAGCCACCTCGAAAGCGGCAAAAGACATTGGAAGTGACGGGGATCGAACCCTCGGTCAGTGAGTCAGTGCGGTCAGTGTGGTCAGTTTTTTACCTTTTCCGGTCAGTGTGGTCAGTGCGGTCAGTGCGGTCAGTTTTTTACCCGCTCCCTAATCTGAAGCGTCATCACCTAAAGTGCCTACAATTTCCAAAATGATCAAAAGGTTTGTGAATTTAAATGTAGGAGTTTCGTGTTTTCCATAAAAGCCTTCTCACACTTTCAGAGAGGGCCGCAGTCTTCCGGTGATCAACTCTCTCTTTCCTCCCTAGCTTCCAAAAATGCCCGAGTCCGAAAACGCTCAGGAAGAAAACGATCGCCAACTCGGTAAGTCTTGAAAGGGTCTGAATTGATGTTCGTAGATGAAATGATGAGCTATCACGCTGCTGACCCCGACGAGGATGCCTGGGATGATGACGATGATGACGAGGAGTGGGAAGAGTTTGAAAAGAACAACAAGCTTGATGTTGTTGGTAAGAAGCTCTCGTGCTCATTGATTCAAGTCCTTCAGAAGATGCAACACAAGAGATGGACGGCGACGAGTAGCAATTTTGAACATCAACCATGCTGAAAACACATCTCAATCGCAACTAGTCATCTGATCCCGTGTTCAACTGCTTCCACCTACCTCGATAAATCTAAATATGTAGCCAACCGCGTTGCGTCCGCTATACTCACAGTCCCCAAAAATTTTTATGTGTGCACTACAAAAAAACAATTTGGGGCCACACGAAGATTTTAGAACACAACTTCAAAAATAGTGAAGAAATCAGCGATAATGTAATTGCTCCTCAAATAACACAATTCGGCTTGTTGAGTGACTAAACTTTCTAGTGGCTGTAAATTCGTGTTTCCACTGAAACAGAAAGCGCAAGAAACAAGGGACGAGCGAAAAAGTCGATGTACTTCAACGGGCTGTTGAGCCACTCGATGGATGGTGCGCAGACGGACACTCGGCCAGAGTGAAAAGGCATACACTTGATAAGCTCGAGCCCTTTTTCGTCAATCGATTTCGACCCTGCTGCAGTGTGTGTTCATGCACAAACACTGAGAATGAGAATCATGAAGAATCACTCAATTCGATGTCTGACGACGAAATGATTTTCGAGATCGATCAGTCGACAAAATGCAAGCTAAACCAGAAAATTTTTCACATTTTGTAGGCCACATTTTACAATTTTGAGCTTTCGTGTGTCCAAAAAATACAATAAAAGCTCAAAACTGAATCTCGAAGTCAGTTTCTTCTTTCGTGAACAGTCCTTGTTTTTCATTGAACATGGCTAGCCTGCACAACAGTAAACCTCAATCCCTGAACGATCGTCAACTTGGTATGTATTCAAGGGTTTTTCGCCAAAGTCTTCACTAAAGACGAAATGTTGAGCTATCATTGTTCTTCTCCCCCACAAGATGCCTCGGAAGGTGAGGAGTCTGAGGTCGACGACAATTTCGATGCGCTTGCTAAGCACTGCAAGCTTGCCGTCGTTGGTATGAATAGCTTACTGCCTGATTCGGCCCTGCGCAGAAGAGACAACACAAGAGATGGATCCTGGCGATAACAACGCCAGCACTGAACAACAAAGCCAGCCGGCAGAAACCCAACCGCAACCCACGTCAACAGCTTCCTAGAGCATAACCTCGTAAAAGCGCTACCTTTGAGATCACCTGTGACATACATTGATCGTTCTATCCTTGTAAAGTTTCTCCAACACATACGAGTTTGGAGCACAGATGTTTCTACGTTGAAGCCGCCCTTATTTGCATTCTACCCTGAAACGTGCGCCTGAAAACAAAAAGTCCCGTGACTAGCTGTTATCGTTCGGCCTTTATTGGTTGACATGGGCGCATTTCGGTGGACAACCGCTACGACCTGGTTGTTTTCTACGAGGTGAGTTTCCTCGTTTTTACTTGCAGCTAAGTATCTTGTGTTGATCGAGATCCTTGAGTGATTTTTGAAGCTAAACTTTCTTCCGAATCACAAGGCAAATAGTTTGTGTTTGTAAGCGACTTTCCACGAAAAGCATTCAAAACGATTTCGTGGATGCTTCAGTGTGAACACATATTGTGAAGTTAACGTATACATATTGTATTAGTATGAAAAACGCCATCGAAGCACTTCTCTGGCCCAAAATTCTGACAAGCTGATAACGAGGGTTTCCTTGCAGGAGGGACGATGGACCGACAAGAACAGCGGTCCTTCGACACAAGTAACACCGTTCAAAGCAGGGAATTAGGTTTGAATTGCGCCTGCCTGCTAGACAAGGCGATTGCTGCTGTAGATCTCCTGATGAACAGCTTGTGTTCTACTCGAGAAGACCCAGAAGAAGAGTAGGATCCCCCTCAAGACTTTGAGCTTGAGGTTATAGGTAAGTTCACCAGTTTTCCTCAAATTCGTCGCAGAAGATTTGCCAATCGGCATGGCTGAAGTGGAAGAAGAAGCTACGGAGTCCGACGTCTCGACCGAACAGACTCTGCAAGAAGATCAGCAGTTGACGCCGGTGCGAACACAGCCATCTGCGTCTGACTCGTCGCGTCCGCCTCCGCCGCAGCCACCGCCGAGCAGGCAATGACATTCGCCATCAAAACCAATATCAGCCAAACCTCTAAAGAATATCCGCTCGTACGAAATAAGCCGAAATCGCCAAGAATTGAAAAGTGCTGAAATGTCATACTAGTAATTCCAACATCAATTTTGCGCTGTCCGAAATAACCTTGCAACTTTTGAGACACTAAAACTCGACCAAAGAGAGCCGAATCAATGTTGAATGCTCATTGTGAAATGAAACGAAACAAACCTACAAAAAATGACGAAACTTTTCCAGAGCTACTTCGAAGCTCTGCTTCTTCCTGCCTTCTCAATCACTGAGCGCATGATTCTAGCGACGACACCATGCGCGCCTCCACGCGGACTCCCGAGGACCCCGAGCAGGTCGCGTCAGCCGGCCACAAGCTCTGATTGCGACCTGCTCAAGGTCCTCGAGAGTCCGCGCGGAAGCGCGCACGGCGTCGTCGCTGCTTCATGCGCTCAGCGACCGAGAAGGCAGGATCAAGCAGCCTTCGAGGCTGTCTTTGGAACCCACAAAACTGAACTGAACCCTCTTGTTGCTGTTGAAATGATCTTTGATGCCATTACTCATTGCAAATCGGCTATATCCTTCTGTTGTCAAAAGTCTGTCTCTCTAACTGCTCCAATCCTATTGATCAGTCATCTGCCAGAGAAGCGCAAGGCACGCAAAACTAAACGAAAGTGACTAAAAGAAAAGATCAAGAATAAAGAAGTCTGCGCCTTGTGAACTTGAACACAGAGACATCTCTGCCAGGCACAACACAAGTTCTCTTTCGATTGTTCCACTCAATCTTTATTTTCGAGAATTTATTCTGAGTGCATTGGCCGCGGTTGAAGCTCGGAAGGGCCGGCGTGGGGCTAGAAGAACTTGAAGACGGCGCAGACGTCTTTGAGCTTGGCCGGGTCCTTGATGAGCTCGCCCGTGAAGGCGCGGAGCTGCTTCTGTGGCAGCTTGTAGATCACCTGTAGATCTCTTAGTTGTTTTCACTCCGAGACCTCGAAGCCGAGATGATGGAAGAGCTCGATGCCGTGCTTCGTGGTCACGTCGGCGCTGATGCCTTGGTAGCCCTTGGCCTGAACCATTCAGGGTCTACCTCGGGTTACGGTAACCTTGAGCTTGACTGGGTCGAAGGCCGACTCGAGGACCTTCTCGAAGAGACCGGCGCCCTGGTACGTCGGCAGAATGTAGCCTCCCTCGATGCCGATCGCCTGTGAGAGGTTCCGTTTGTTAGCTGATTGAGAGCACCTTGTTGATGCCCTCTGGCAACTTCTCCCATAACTTTTCACGGAGATGATCTTGAATGTTGCCTGCACAATGCAAATTTTTTTTTCTCTCTGATGCTCCTACAAATGGTGGCCGCCTTGGCGTTGTCCGGCTCGAAGTCGTACTTCTGCGAGGCTTCCTCCCTCGAGATCGGCTGCGCGAGGATGAAGCCTGCGGGTTATGGTAGAGGGCGGAGAGGGGCGAAGCTACCGACGAAGTGATCCTTGTCGTCCATAATCACGTAGGAGAACTTCTGGCCGAGACAGCTCCTGAGCATCCAGTCCGTGTAGATGTTCGCACTTCGTGGCGTCATGCGCAGGCTCTGCAGAGTTGCAGTTACAGCCGAGGTGAAGTCGAGGGAGTCTAGGAATACTGTAGCTACCGTACCCTGGAGAGGGGCTCGACGAAGATGAAGGAGTTGAGGGTGTAGCGCGTGAGAAGAACGCGGTCCTCTCCGGTGGCGTGACGCAGATTGAAGCCCTTGAGGAAGGTCGATGAGGAGACTACAAAGAGCAAGTTCTCCGGCCGTCATATTATATTTTTGTCGGCCGGAAACACAAGAAAAGAATGGGGATGGGGAGGAGGGACAGGGGAGAGGCCGTACAGCGCTGGCTTCGGGCGGTGGTGGCGAGTCCGTGGAGGGCACGCGACGTTGCTGGGAGAAGTCGGCCGGCACGACAGAGCATTTTCTGCAGGCGAAGAGGCTTTTTGAAGAAGAGGCGAAGGAGACGAACCGTCCTCGGAGCTGAAGCGATGGAAAACTGACAATGAGAGTGATGCAGAATCCAGTGCTGAACACAAAATTTGCACTCATCAAGAATTTTGACTGTCTATTTTAGGCACGTCTGTATCAGCATGTCATCCAAACGATCTTCCAAGAAACGCGGCTACAATCTGCCAGTTGAATGCCAGCAAAGGAACGACGAGGAAAAAGCATGCCACGTCACCTTTCCCTGTGTATTCGAGTGCCTTGCTGTCACCGCGTTATCAGTGTGCCCGTTATGACTCTTTCCCATTGCAGTCAAGCTAGCCTCTGATCAATTTTTTCCTTTACTCGAAATTTATCCGACTCCCTCTCAAATCATTTAATTCTGCTGTTGTCTAACTTGTTTTCGAAGAAAAGATGTCTCCCGATGTGGACATCCAGAACGATGGAGCAGTTGTCCGTAAAAATTCGACTAAAATTGTGAGTTTCAAAAACAGAAAATTGACTGAAATCAGCTAGTAACCACGATTGGCATAGCAGTTGAAGCCGCTAGCGCTTTTTACATCACCATTCCAGTTCTTATCAGCTACTCGGAGGTGGATTCTGGCCAGGCTTGCCTGGCCACTTGGGTTTAGGCGCGGTAATCCAAGTAAGCTTTGTTTTTGCGAATCATCGAGATACACAGCAACCTCTGACATACTTAATCTTGTTGTACAGC
The DNA here is from genome assembly GCA_034700245.1 of Poikilolaimus oxycercus. Classification (NCBI taxonomy): domain Eukaryota; kingdom Metazoa; phylum Nematoda; class Chromadorea; order Rhabditida; family Rhabditidae; genus Poikilolaimus; species Poikilolaimus oxycercus. The sequence continues at coordinate 17,889 of JAQIXL010000732.1, forward strand.
CTCCTATTCATCGTTGTATGCACATATTCATTGAAATCCATCATTTATGGAGATCATCTCGGTTTGCAGTCCTTCGTGCACTTACAGGTTTGATTTAAAAAGTTTCCAAAACTGTTTGAGCATTCAGTATTTCTACATTTTGACAGCTGTTCCAATGGGAATCATGAACTTCGCCTCGCTTCTTCGAGGATTTCATGTGTCAGCGCCGATTTTCCTCAAATGGAGCGCCATTATTCTGGGATTTCTAGGTTCAGCAGCTGTTGCTGCTTTCATTCCCGTTGTTCACGAAGCCGAGGAGCTACTGCGCCGTTGTGATGCCCCATCGAGAGATCTTGTAAGTCAGTTTCTATAAACTTCCAATAGTTACAGCTTACTACAACTATTGGAGTCACAATCGAACTTTCCATCAGCACATTTTTTGCTCTGGGCGTCCTTCTTTATCATGGCGAGGTTCAAATCGTGCTCTTTACTCATAGAAATTCAGTTTATTTACACGATCTGCACTATACCGTATTGTCTGCTCTTTGTTGGAGGTTGCTCGTTTGCACTCTGGGGATTGCTTCATGAGGCACCGGCACCAATACTCGTTGTAGCAGGCCTACAGGTTGGTTTCAATGAAAACAAGATGGTTTTGCGCAAGAAAATCTTCCTTATCTCCACGCCGGTTCTTGGCTACTTGAGTTTCGACATTCTGCGACGTCCAGCACAATGGAGCGTGCTCGTGGATGCGGAAAGAAACAGCATCGCTGAAAATTATTGTTTGTTCAGGAGCTTTCTTCCCTAATTATGTTTTACAGTTGTCTTCGTCGGTTTTCACTGCCTCGGTCTGTGCACGCTGGGTTTGCTGCTGAGTATTTTAGTACTACGAGCAGTGAAAAGAGTTCGCGTTGACTTCCTTCACGCCCAAGAACTTGCACAGCACTGTGAATCGGCTGCATAGGGACGATTCTCGCATTAGTAGTCTTCGTCCCTCACCAAGCAAACAATAAAAACTACCACCAATTGTTGGGACTGCCATAAAGTCGTCGAGCAGACAATAGACATTTGAGCGTCACAAGGGAAAAGAAGTTAGAAACTGGCTGAAGCGGGCTGAGAAGCCACAGACAAGCCCTGTTTACGAAGTTCTTTTCTCTTCTCTCGAGGTTTCAATAAGCGATGAGGCCTTTATTTCTACTTTTCGCTCTATTTTATCTCGTCGAGGCAGAACCAGGCACGGGTCGCTTGACCCAAGGAGAGTTCGATGCCGTGCAAGCCGAATGCGGTCGCAATTTAGAGCCGGCTGTGGTTGGTGGCGGGTAAGTAAAGCGCGCAATTAGTCAAACACTTAGTCGCCACCGTCGGCAGACAAACATCAACCACCACAGCTATCCCTGGATAGTAGCCGTTATTGAAAAAGTCACGTAAGTTGAGGAGCAAAGAATGCTAACAACTTCGATGGTTTCAGACGCTTCGAAGTGGTTTGTAGCGGCGCGCTCATCACCTATCGCCATGTTCTGACTTCAGCTTTCTGTTTCACGTTTGATATTTTCCCTTTAGGCATTTTTTTTTCAGAAAGAGCTCTAAAGGAGAACGCGGCGCATGGAGAAACACCATGGATCCCGGGCATTATTTGGTGATTTTTCGAGGATTTTCACAGAAAGTCTAGGTGGCATATGGATCAGAGTGCTTTGATATTAATCCTCTGCACCCAGTAAAGCCGAATGAAGAGCAACAAGTTCCAACAGATGTGCGTCGCTCTTTTAAGAAACGCTTCGTAGGGCTGCGGTGGCAAGGACATTTTCCCTCGACACGCAATAGCGATTCGTAATATTATCGCTCCCGCTTCATCAGCTCAATTCGCCAGTCAGGTTCACTTTTTGAAAAATACGAAAAGTTATTTTCTAGAGAAGCACCGATGTGGCGATTCTGGAACTCACAGGAGAGGTGAAGCGTGCTCAGGTTTGAAAACTGTCTCCCAATTGTTCTGTGATCAGGTTCGACCAATATGCTTGCCTCCAAAGAGCGTTACTCTGAAAGCTCCTATAACACAGCTTGGTGCCGGCGAAGTCTACGGTATTAACTTTCAGATCGCTTCCTCATCTTTCTTTTCAGGTCCAAGCCCCAAAAGCAATTTTCATCCGTTTGATGCAAACGACAAGGAGCAGCCATGGCTGCGCAACACACACTTCCATCAACGGACTCTCTACGCGTTTGCTGAATTCCTCTAGCTGAACTTGTAGTTATAAACGCCAAGAGTTCTGCGACGATCCGGTGAATTTCGATGGCTGCGTTGACTACATCTTCATGGTGCCAAATGACACCCTGAGCCGGGTTGAAACGGTGAGTGTCTTGAAGAAGAAAAAGTCTCTAGGGTGATCGCGGTGGTCCCTTCGACATGCTCGATAAAGACACCGGCAGGCACTACGTCGTCGCGACGAGCACGCTTCTTCGAATGCCTTATTACACTGTTGGATATGTGAGCTGATTTACTTGTTCTTATATTGTACTTTCAAAGGTTTCCGCCGGCTTGCCCGTGGAAAAGAATTTGGATTTCATCTGCGAGCATGTTGGTGTCTGTGGTACGGATAAGTATATCGACGCGGAGGACGATTCCATCAGAAAGTCCAAATATCTCATCAACAGTTTGTTCTCTTTTCTCTCTCCAAATCTTCTTCATGAAGAACGAGCCTTCAACTCTCGGCGCTGCATCAGCGCCCTCGATAAATGCGACGAGCAACCGCTCTTCTTTAGTCGCCTAACAGAACGTGAAAATGCTCAACTGCAGAAGACTTGTGGATATGATCTGACACAGACCGTCCAGTTGATGCCTGAATTTCGACTACAGTGAAAAAGCCTTTTCATGCAATCTCTTTCAGAGAAAAGTCCTTTGTGGTGGCAATCTTCCAGCGTCGTGGCAATTCCAAGAGCGCGGATACACGACAAGTCTGCACTGGAGTTGCTATTTCAAAGCTTCACGTTCTCACCTCGGCTTCGTGCGCTTATCCTCGGTACATATTCTCAAAACGTTGTATACTCGTTGTGAGGAAAATATTTGGTCAATGTTTTTAGCAACGAGCTTTACTCGCAGAGAAAGAAACTTGAGCATTACGAGGTGCACTATGGTTCGGCGTGCCTTGGCATTCAAAAGACTGCAGGCTTCAGCGACTGGAAACTCGAGGTGGCTCTTTGTTTCATCCAGGAATTGTTGAATTTAGTATTGTGATCAACGTGGGGTCAAGATCGTCAAGGTTCGCAACATGATTGCGGTGAATGCTCAAGAAGGCTATGGAGGCGTAAGTCAGACATTCGGATTCGAATAAGAGCTTTTAGTCCCTGACCAACATAGCCATTCTCGAGCTCCAGAAAGAATTGGAGTCTCGCGCTCTCGATGTGGCTATTCCGATCTGCATCAAGCCAAGTGATGAGCGTCTCAAACTGAAACCCGACGCACAGCTGAACCTTGTCGGTGGAGCAATGAATAAAGGTAACTTTTAGGCTCTCAAAAGTAAAGTCCTGCTTTTTACATACGCTGCCATTTCCAGAAAGGTGTTTGAATGCTTTGATTGTGCTCAAGAACGCATCGAAACATTACGTTCAAACTGTAATTACTTTTTAAGATGGTGCTCTCCGCCCAAACACATTCTACTTTATCGAAAACCTCTTCAAAGAGCCATTGAGCCAGTCTTACCTCTGTCCAGCCGATGATTGGATCTGCGAGAGCTACGCCTTAGTACATAAGGACGAAACGAAAACGGTAACGTTGATTGACAATGAGGAAACACGTTTTAGAAAGATATCAAGGAGAGGGATCAACATTCATTCAAAGGGGCGCCCGTCTACACACGGGTTTGCTCAGAGTCTTCAAATCAGGCTCGTTTAGGTCAAAGATGAGAAAAATCATATTGAGCGCAGCTACCTCACGCACATCACCATAATGCTTCACCCCTATGGATCGGACGCTGGACTGGCCATAGTTGGCCATCATTTTTTGATTTCAACGCTTTTATTTTTAGGATCGTAAGAACTGGCAATTGATCTACGTCGACCTCGCTCCGTACCGAGGCTTCATCTGCTGGTACACAGGAGTCTGTCCAGACCTCAGCATCATGACGGCACCCGACACACTCAAGGTTAGTCACTGAGACGTGAAATAACCAAACGCCTTAGGCTCTCCTCAACACGCATCCCATCGATGCGCAGCACATGTCGCACTACGGCGACGACTGAGGAAACATTTTGAGAATTTTTCTATCGCAAGATAAATGCGTGAAAAATTCCTCGTTTGTTAACAAAATGAAAGCAAACGGAAATATGCGAGCAAATTCACCACGAAAAATCTTATTGCGTAAATCTCCCTAAGCAATTCGAGCTTTATCGAGTCAAGTGACGAAGAGTCAGTTTGCCCTCTTAGAACTTCCGAACAAACGAGAGAGAAAACTTCAAACTCTCCGACGTCACAAACGACGAAGGCAAAAAAATTATTAAAAGCCACAGACACACGCTATGTTTATGAAGACTTCCTTCTTTTCAGTAGGCGATGAAGTCTCTATTGCCACTCGTCGTCCTCTGCTTTTTCATCGCAAATTCGTTGTCGGAACCCGGCACTGGGCGCCTTAACCAACGAGAGTTTGATGCTGTTCAAGCTGAATGCGGTCGCAATTTGGAGCCAACGGTTGTCGGCGGGTGAGATTATTGAGAATTTGCGAAACTCTACGTCAGTCGCCGACGTCGGCAGACGAGGATCAACCATCACAGTTATCCTTGGATTGTGGCCGTCATCGAAAAAGTCACGTAAGTCTCTTGAACAGTCGAATTTCTTCATTTTCAGCCGATTTGAAGTTGTTTGTAGCGGCGTCCTCATTACCTATCGCCACGTTCTAACCTCAGCCTTCTGTTTCACGTTTGTTCTTTCCTCTTTAGATGAAGTTTCAGAAAGAGCTCGAGGGGTGCGCGTGGCGCGTGGCGAAACACGATGGATCCCTCGCATTACTTGGTGATTTTCTGATAACTTTACAGAAAGCCTAGGTTGCATACGGGTCAGAGTGCTTTGATATCAATCCTCTGCATCTTGTGAAACCCAATGAAAAAGGCTTCGAAGGAGAAGTGCCGACTGAGGTTGATCGCCCTTTTCAGAAAGTTAATAATTCATCAGGGCTGCTTCGGCAAGGACATCTTCCCTCAATATTCCATTGCCGTTCGGAATATCATTGCTCCCGCCTCATCCGCGCAATTCACAATTCAAGTTCGTTTACTGTACGAAAAAGCTAATAAGACGAATTTAGAGAAGCGCCGACGTCGCGATTGTAGAACTCGCAGGAGAAGTGAAACGTGATCAGGTCTGAAAGCTGCAAAAATAGAAATTTGCTTGTTAAATATCAGACGCGCCCCATCTGTCTGCCTCCTAAGGGTCTTACTCTGAAAGCTCCGATCACCCAGATCGGCGCTGGTGAAGTCGATGGTATATTTTTGGATCAAATATATTTACAAATCGAATTTGAGGTCCAAATCCGAAAGACAACTATCATCCCTTTGACCCAAACGACCGAGAGAAGAATTGGCTGCGCAACACTCACTTCCACCAAAGAACTCTCTACGCGTTTGTTCACTTCTCCTGCAGCAGCTTTCAGTTATAAACGTCAAGAATACTGCGACGATCCAATAAACTTCGATGGCTGTGCCGATTACCTCGTTATGGTTTCCAATGACACCTTGAGCCGAGTTGAAACTGTAAGCCATTAATAACAGAATGAAATTTTAAGGGTGATCGAGGAGGTCCCTTCGACATGCTTGATAAGGACACAGGCAAGCACTATGTCGTGGCGACGAGCACGCTTCTTCGCATGCCTTATTATACGGTCGGCTACGTGAGCATTTTATTTGTTCGCTTTTAATTTAACCACCACAGGTTTCGGCTGGCCTCCCGGTCGAGAAGAACTTGAACTTCATCTGCGAACACGCAGGCGTCTGTGGCGCGGACCGTTTTGTTAAGGAAAACGACGAATCAATAAGAAAATCTAAATATCTCATCAACAGTTTGTTCTCTTCTCTTTCTTTATGTTTCTTTCATGAAGAACGCGCCTTCAACTCTCGGCGCTGCATCAGCGCCCTCGACAAATGTGACGAGCAGCCGCTCTTCTTCAGTCGTTTAACAGAACGTGAAAACGCTCAACTGCAGAAGACTTGCGGATTCGACCTAGTTATAGACCGAGAGCAGATGGCTGACCTCAGACCAGCTGGGTGTGTCAATTTCTTCATCTCTTTTCTTTCTTCGGATTAAAAAACGCAAAATGTTCCCTTCAGTAAAAAAACTGTCTTGAAGTTTGATTGCCATGAACTTTCAGAGGTTATGCTAAGCAGCCGTTTGTGGTGTCAATCTTCCAACGACGCGGCGACTCAAAGAGTCCAGACGCGCGGCAAGTTTGTACCGGAGTGGCCATCTCCAAGCTCCACGTCCTCACCTCCGCATCCTGCGCTTATCCTGGGTACTCTAATTTTCCTGTTGTGGTCAGATTTTAACACACCAGTTGCAACCAACTTTGACTGTTTCTGTCAATGTGCTCATGAACATACTGAAACACTAAAAGCAAACTTTCCAGCAACGAACTTTACGCACAACCAAAGAAACTCGAGCACTACGAAGTGCATTATGGCTCGTCATGTCTTGGTGTTCGTTATGCTGAAGGCTTCACAGACTGGCTCCACAATGTATGTTGCAATTCACTCTTCCAAATGTTGTCCTTCACTCTTCCAAAATCACCCGAGAACTTGTCTCAGGATTGTAATGACGAGCGTCCTGTCATGATCAGCAAAGTTCGGAATATTATCGCTGTCAATTCCCAAGAAGGTTATGGAGGCGTAAGTTATTATTTCTTTGCAAAGAGGTGCACTAGTCCTTGACCAATATCGCGATTCTCGAGCTCCAAAGTGAGATGGAGTCTAGAGCCATGGACGTAGTTCTGCCCGTTTGCATCAAACCTAGTGACGAGCGTCTCAAGTTACAGCCCGACGCCAAGCTGAGGCTTTTCGGTGGAGCAACCAATGATGGTAAGTTGGGAATGCCAGAAATGCGTGCCTTATTATTTTTTTTCAGACGATACGGTTCACCCCGACCGATTCTACGAAATCGACAACCTCGAGAAGAAGTCACTGAGCAAGTCGAATCTCTGTCCAGCTGACGACTGGATCTGCGAGAGCTACGCCTTGACACACATCGACAATCAAAGAACGGTAAGCTTGAATAATGAAGGAAAGTGTTTGGTCTTCAGAAAGATATCCGTGAGAAAGACAAGCAAATCTTCGAAGGATCGCCCATTATTACAATGGTTTGAAAGATTTTTGTAGAAATTCATTTGCAGGTCAAAAATGAGAGGACCAACATTGAGCGCAGTTATCTCACCCATCTCGCTATAATGCTTCGTCCTTTCGGTTCGCCAAGTGGGCTCGCCAAAGTTGGCATTCTTTTAAAATAAATTGCTGCGATCGCAGGACCGCCAAAATTGGCAGTTGATCTACGTTGACCTAGCCCCTTATCGAGGCTTCATCTGCTGGTACACGGGAGTCTGTCCGGACCTCAACATCATGACGGCACCGGACACACTCAAGGTTTGTTAAAGCAAAAAAATATCGAAACGTTCTAGGCTCTCCTCAACACGCATCCAATCGATGCGCAGCACATGTCGCACTACGGCGATGACTGAGGAAGATTTTCCGTGAATTTTTTCAATTGCTTCTTGTTGTGTATGCGTTCACAACATAGACTGAATGTGCTAGGTGTTTATTACGAACACATTACAATAAAGGAAACGAA
>JAQIXL010000733.1:0-25671 GCA_034700245.1 Poikilolaimus oxycercus
GACAGTCCCGGGATGCCACCCTAAAGCTCTGGACAGCCCAAGGAAGGAACCCGGGTTGGTCTTGGACGGTCCCGGGAGGTCAGACTATGACTGAGAAGCCCTAGGAATGAACCCGGGATGGTCTTGGACAGTCCCGGGATGCCACCCTAAAGCTCTGGACAGCCCAAGGAAGGAACCCGGGTTGGTCTTGGACGGTCCCGGGATGTCAGCCTATGACTGAGAAGCCCAAGGAAGGAACCCGGGTTGGTCTTGAACACTCCCGGGATGTCAGCCTAAAGCTCTGGACAGCTCAAGTAAGGATATTGCTTGTCGGCCCAAATCAGTCCTTTCCCGGGTCTTGCTAGTTACTTTTCAAAACAAAGTTTCTACGCTCATCACAAAAAGGACCAACTCCGTCGCTTGGCTATATCGCTGGAGTTTGTCAGTCCGACTGCTTCGAACTTGCCGCTTTTAAAGGGACAGTCCCCTGAAAATCATGTTCGATGTTTTGATGCCAAAATGTTCAGAATTTCGCGCTGATCAAAAAAGTCTTGTACACCCATGGCAGGAAAAGCTTGAAAACGGCATAAACAGGCCTCCGGAGTTTGGCGCCAAAAGCTTCAAACGTGCTTTTTGGTTCCCGCCACGAACCTTGGGCTACCCTGAATACTGTAGAAAACCGCTGGCTCAAAATTGTCCACTCATAGAAAGCAGTGTTTTTCTTTATTTTTCGCTTCACCGCGCACAGGGTTCTGTTCCTTGCGACCAGACACGCAGAATGATAGCAGGAATGCACGATAAAGAAGCAAATTCGCCAAAAACAACGAGCAAGGAAAACGATGCATATTTGAGTTGAAATATTTGTTTGATCTACCCGAGCAAAGCCGACGTCACCGTCATTTTGGACCGATTTCACTGTTTTTACTTGTTAGACGCATTTGTTTGGTATCATTTGGCTCGTCTTGTCACAAGGAAACGAATGATGGAAACAGAATGAACAGAAATCTTGCACAAACCCAGTTTCAGCGAGGGTAGAAGTCTGCGCGCACGAATTCCTACAGTATTCAGGGTAGCCCAAGGTTCGTGACGGGAACCAAAAAGCACGTTTGAAGCTTTTGGCGCCAAACTCCGGAGGCCTGTTTATGCCGTTTTCAGACTTTTCCAGCCATGGGTGTAGAAGACTTTTTTGATCAGCGCGAAATTCTGCACAAGATAGGGCAATAAAAATTTTGAGGTGACTGTCCCTTTAAATGTATCTTTGCACGATTTTCGCAAAAAGTGAAGTTTACGTGACTGTCGAAGAATAAATGCTCACAAAACAAATAACAGTAGATGAGTTAAAACGGAAACAATTCCAGACGCAAAATAACCGCATGAATAGCTTGTCGTTCGTTATTTTTCTCCGGGTTTTTTATGCGGATGAATGCGGGCCAACTCGTTAGAATCAGAGCTGCGCGAGATCCAAAATTTTAAAACCGAGCAATCATTCACAGGGCATCCACATGATGCCACGGCGACGATAAGGAAACTGTGACAATGGATAAATTTGTGGTTTGTAAACAAGTTTCAAATGTAACATTTATTTATTTCGATCATGTGTGAGAATAGAAATTGAGCTCAAGAAACTTCGAGAGTCTTGCAAACGGTGTGTCTCTGTTGTGTCTCATGTGCACCTCGACAATAAGCTTGCGACTTTCGTCGATTTCGTGTCGAACGGAGTTCTCTTCTCTGAACGATCGAAACCCATGCCCCGTGATAACTTGTCGTCCCGCAAAGAGAAAGTTGTTAACCTCGAACTTGGCCATTGGCGACTCGAGTTCGATACTCACGGACCAGGATCGAATTTCTCGTTCTCCATTCGCCCATTTGTCCAATTCCCGTTTGAGCCCCTTCAGCGTCAACTTGGTTCTTGCACTTGCGATCAGTAAACTTTCGATTTCCGTTCTTGCCAGCCAATCGTCGTTCACATCACAGTCGATCCTGCCCGTATTGGTGCAGCCTCCGATCCATAGATGCTCTCGGCGACAAACTTTTGGGTCTTCGAAAAACTTTGCACTTAGTTGACAAGGTGTGATCGTGTTGAACGTAAACTCCGTTTCCAAGGGCAGCCTGTGCGCCCACATGCGCACGTCCTCTTCTTCAAGTCCTTCTGCGTTATGAATAAACAGAGATTTTTCGATACAAAATGGCAATTCGTTCAGTTTTCCATTGAGCTTCTTGTTGAAGCCAACGAACTTGATGAAATCAAAGCGGTAGCGTGGGATGAGAAGTTGTAAAATGAGTATTGCCGCAATATCAGCGTCACCCTCTTCGACGAAGCAGTTCCATACGCAAACAGTAGCACGATCGCTCGTCGGGTAAATGGATTCAAATCGAGTTCCGAAGGAAATCAAGACGGTTGTGTGTGAATCTGATAACGTGAGATCGGGTTTCGATGGTCGATCATCATTTGCAAATAAGATTTCATGCGCGTTTCGGTATCCTTGAAGCGTGAATTCGGCCTAAACCGGTTTAAGAAGCTGTGAATGTGCTCACATCCGTTTTCCCCTTTCGAATTGCGTTGAAGTCAACTGTCATGTCCATAGTTGTCTCGAACCGTCGTAGTCTCGAAGAATTCGTTTGGTACAGCCAAGCCAATCTTGACACAAATTTCTAATCACTAATCAAAATTTACCTTTTGCATGTTTTAGCAGTGTGAAGAACATCGTTAGCGACAATGTAAGTTAGAAGACGAAGAACAAGGTCGTCGCCGAGTCTATCGAAAAGCGATGCGTTGGTTTGACTAGGCGGGGTGCATTCGAAATGAGATGAATTGGGGCGTCTTCTTTTGGCTTCCATTAAAACTTGCAGAAACGCTTTGAAATTAAATTTGAAAAGGAAGATGCCGAAAGTCTTTCACAATTGCCCAACAATAAATTAACACGCTTTCTCGGACAGCGTTTTGAACATCACAGGCCGCAATTTGAAAACAATCGTACCCAAATATTCTATACACTCTGAAAGCTAATTATTCAACGAAGAGTCCCTCATCTATAGGTTTCAAATAGACAGTTTTTTCAATATGCAACACAATCAACACACATAAAATTTTCAGCCTAAACATCTTTGAGTTTGCATCTTTGCTTGACTTGTTGACTTTTGTTTTGAAGCGCATCTCACAATCAGCAAAATTTTATGCAATAATTTGAGACCATTTGCACAGTAAATATCCTCATTTGACCACCCACGCATTTTCAAGTGATATCTCCACGATGTCGTTCTGTTGAGACGAAGGCTTCAGTTTTACAAAGAGAGTCCTCCCTTCAACAACTTCATGTAGAATTCGAAAGCCGAACTTTGAGCAATGCTTGGTTAAAAAACGACGACCTCGAAGCAAATAGGCATAAATGCGGTTTTCAGGGATATTTTTGATGTTCCGAATGCCGAAGGTCCAAGAAGAAATTGGACTCTCTCCCAGGGCCCATTGATCGATTGATTGCTTTAATGAAACAGGTGTCAACTTCGTTAGTGGAATCGTGCACGTTTCGACGGCCCATGTGGCAAGGTTCGCATCCGTGAACTCGCATTCAAAATGTTTGCTATAACTGATCTGAACTTCTGAATAGTTGCGAAGTCTCGAGTTTTCAAAGAATCTCGCTCCTAGTTTACAAGGAGTCTCGCTGGCGAAGAGGACGTGAGCTCTTGAACTGATAACTGGTGTCCACATAAGGAAGTCGTCTTCGTCGAATCCCTCTGTCTCGGCCACGAAGAGATAGCCTTCGATCCACAGAGGTAAACGCGTCAGAATTCGGTTGAGCTCCTTGTGTACACCTGCGAAAGCCATCATTCTGAAGCGAACACGAGTGGCAACGTATTCAAGAACGAGGACGGTGGCGCCAATCGGACAGAAAGTGTGGCATGTCCAAACGTACTCGCGAACGCCGCCCAACAATCCTGGCTGGTGATGACTGAAGCAAATAGCGACCTTGGTACGGCCATTCGATAGCACAAGATCGGGCTTTTTTGGTGGGGCGCCAAAATTGAACTTGATCTCGACTTGCCGATGATGCCCACTGACGGGTTTAAGAGTGAAGCCCTCAACAGTGTTAATACAAACAAGAGACGACAAACCTCGAAGGGAGTCGAATTGAATCTAATAATGGTTTCCATGAGCGGGCCCGGGCGACGCAACTTTTCTCGGTTCTCTTGATAAAATCGGTAAAACCTGGAAACATTAAGTTGAGCAAAGGAATCTGAACCTTCGACATGTTTTTGATAGAAGAAATGCAACTTGAGCATCGACGAATGGCAGAATTAAGCCTAGGATGTTGCCACTGAATGTGAGTCGACGCAGCAAAAAAGGAAGAATTTTGCGATTTAGACGAAGTTGTTTTCGTTTATTATGGCTCATTGAAATCTGCAATGAAAAGTTTCTCACGACGACTTTAAAAAATAAACAACACTAATTTCGTGCGCGCGGCATAAGAGAGAGTGTGAAGGCACGTACATTAGCGCAGTGAGAATGACTGGCAAGAGTGCGAATGGGCTTGTCATCGAGCAGACGTTTAGCACTTTGCAAGAGACAAAAAGCAAAACTTTATCAATCGATTTGAAGTAATTAAAGCCACTATATCAAGCGGAAAGGTCGACGATTATTTTCTTGCGAGACCAAAAGGCGCACGATGTATCTCAAGATGTGAAAAAGATATAAGGGAAGGTGGAGGCAAGAGCGCCGAGGAGAAAGGAGAGACGCTACACAGCTTTCCTCTGCTATGAGTCATAGACTGGCACAAGATCGCACTGCCGAAGTCATCACGGATGTCGAAGAGCTTTCAAAAGCAACTTAAGAATGCAAACGCTCATGAAATGAGATAAGGCACTCAACGCTGTGGTCGTTGCGAAATTTATTCATTCAGTGCTTTTTGTGGGAAGGGAAACCCGAACAGAAGAAAATCATAATAGAAGAGTCTGGTGAGCAAGTCGAGGAGCTTAGGATCACCGAAGAGGCGAGCTTCTTGTCTTCGGCGCTCTTGTGAAGCAATTGTCGCATGTTCGGTCCGTCCCGAACCTAGTTGCTCTTGGATCTGTGAACTTTGAGCAAAACGTGAAAGACCCAACCTGCTCGAGCAGCTCTTCGCTCACTTGAGCGTCACGAAACTCCTCAATCATCTCATCGCTAGCCGACTTCGAATAGCGAACAACGCGATAATGCCTGAGATGGTCGTGAAAGGAGCATCGCCAGTTTTGCGGAAAGAAGTGAATATCCTCATAGGAAACACCCTTCAAGGTGCCTCGAGAGAAATTGTCAGCCCTCTCGAAGAGAGTTTGCAAGAAACAATGAAGATCGTCGCCGCAGCCATAACATCGACTCGGATCTAACGCTCGCTTTTCTTCTCTAATCGACTTTCATTGATCCCAAGACAACTCACAATAGACATTTGTCGACGTAGCCGGAAAGAAAACGCTCAACGGGATCTCGAACGACTGTGAGGAACCTCCACGTGTCCTTGAGCTTCTTGCGAGATGCTCGGACTTTATCGAAGAAGTCAAATTCGTTTTTGTCTTTGCAGAATCTGAACAATCTCGTACTTTTTGTGACACTTGCCTGGTTTCCCACATATCCGAAGTAATTGTTCGATTCGCTCTTCGAAAGGCTTCGGGGTCGAAGAGAAAACAAAGGATGGCAGCGAGCACCGTCGACATGTTCTTCTCGATAACACAGGCTGCGAGGCCGAAACGTGGCGCCGTCTGCCCAGTTGTTGGATTGACGATGATAACCTACTCGATATTTGGATTTGAAGGCTAGACCCGGTTGGATGCAAGTGCTGCCTTTTCCAGGTCGGCATTCCACTGGTAATTCCGGCTTCACAGGCGGCATTGGTACGCATCTCTGCTTAGTATGGAAGACAAGGACTAGAAAGCCGATACCAATCAACACGACCGAGTACCGAACGCGCAACGGCCACATGCGCCGCACCGGCGCGGCGCTGCCATAAGCCGGATGACAACGCGGAGGAGGAGGATTTCTGTTGTTGGCCACTTGATCGAAGCGACGCCGCCGATGAACACAATCCTTGTCTCAAAATATTGTCTGCTTTCTCTCCTTGTTTCCTTTTTCTCAGAGCAAATACAAAGAGTCGGACATCACTTTGTGGGCACGCCGACGAGAGAACGACATCTTTGTTGCGAGGGAGGGCGGACAGATCCAAAAATGGAAATAGTGTGATGCTTCAGACATCACGGGCGAATTCTTTCCCCGAAGAGCGCGCTCGCCTGAACACGCACAGGGCTTTCCACAGACAGCGCTCGCCCCCGCCGCCCGCAGAGAGACCGCGGGGAGAGCGAAATGACTTTGAAGGGAGAAGGAAGAAAAGGAGGACATGAGGTCAGGGCCGCAGTGCGCGCAGCCGGAGCGGGCGACGCAACCGCAGTCAAGGCGCTCGCTGCGAAGGTGAAAATGCAGAGACGTGTCCTCCAGGCTCGCGACTTTGTCAAGCGCCACTTCACCACTGCCATTCGGCTCTCTGTTGCTGCAACCATCAATTTCTGTCTGTCGGCGGTTCTATTTCATCCGAGGAACATCGACCTGCTCAATGCGGTAGGATTCTAGGTCTTTAATAACGAGTTGCCCAGGCCTTTCGTCAGTCCCCTCTTGCCAGCATGAACGCCTTCATCCTTGAGCAGACCCGACTACCGAAGATGAACGACCTGTGGCCTCCTTACAGTCATCCTTTCTTCTACTTCGGGCATGCTGTTGCTGTCTTCGTTGTCATCAAGTGAGTCTTCACTCATGGAAAACTGGTCACTAGTGAATTCCTCGAGGCGAAATGCTTGCCCTGTCTTCTGCCGGCCAGCAACGTCCTCGACCGCATGCTGCAGTCTCTGAGCGTCTCCTTACTCGTCTCCGTCTGCATTGTGCCGATGCTGAGAATTGGAGAATATCATATCTTTGTCATTCTCTTTGATATTCTTCATGTCTTTGCTACTTCCCTCGTGGTGGCCCTTTGCGCCTTTTCGTTCAAAAGACAAGCGATTGTGGAAAAAGAAAAGCCGGAATAAAAACTGTTCATCTTATTGTACAGTATCAAAAAAGGTCAAAAAGATCAAGCTCGAGTTATTTTTTATGAGCGGCGTGATTCGCGTAGACGGATGTTCAATAGCGGTGCACTCGAAGGAGACGAGCATACGAGGTCGAGAGAAACATGAAGACGACGATTGGCGTCATTGCTATTATGAACGGCAAAGCGTCGTCGTGATGTTATCAAGTTTGTGTCTTCTGTTAATTCGTGTCCTTCGCGAAGCTCATCATAGATGGCATTGATGTTCTCTTCGGCATTAAGCCGCATACCAAAGGACCAGTCCGGAATAGAAAACTCGTCTTCTCCGTGGCTCCATTTCTCGATGAAAGCTTTCAGACCGGAAGTGGTCACGTGTGTTTCCACGTTCACAAGCTCCACCTCAGTCTTGCCCAATAGTATTTCTTCAAGATCCTCATCGCCAACGTTGCATGTGCCGTGATTCGGCTCCTCAATCGATATCTTCACGGTTTTTTGATTGCAAAATCGTGCGTCCTTGAAGACCATCTTACTCAAAGTCATCGGTGTGCTCGATTCAAAGTTGAAGAATCTCGAGGGAGGCATGCTGGTCCAACTCAATAAATCCTCTTCGTCCAAAATCTCTGCTTTCTCGATTGCCAAAGTATCCTTGGTGTAGAAGCGAAACTTTGATAGAGCCTGACTCAACTCCTTGTTCAGTCCTCTGATGTCCAGATTCCGAAAGGCAAAATGCTCGCTGATGAATTTGGCCAGAAGAACAAAACCTTCTCGTTGAGTTCCTCTTCGAAGAAAGCAAGTCCAGGTTGCTTCATAATAAGGATCCTCATCGTCCGAATCCCATCCCATCTCTTCATCGACTCGCTTCCACTGACGATGTCGTGCGGTCGTCATCGCCAATTCGGCGTTTTCATCGGATAGCACGATCTGAATAGCAGCTTTTTGTGGCTTCGCATCGCTAAACTCGAAGACGTGATCCCACTCCTCGTTCGTCTTGCCGTAGCCCGAAATGCAGAGCTCTTTCTAGATATTTCTTTGAAGAGTTGATAAATACTCACTTTGGAACCCTTTGAAGATTTGAGTTGAAAGAAAAGATGCGAGAATTTCTTCCAACGGCGAAGACGACATCGCTCGTGCTTATACACGGTAGCCATTCTGAAATATGCACAATAATTATTTTGAGAAAAATCAAACCTCCGACAGGTCTTCGCAAGATGCAGAGCATCACGAGGCTTGAGAAACTGCATGAGGTGGACAGCGAGATCGTCTCCCACTACTTCAGCGAAGAAATTTGGTCCTGCCTCACTGTCGAACTTACGCCGTTTTGAGGAGTCCACCATTTTTCGCTTTAACGCTGAATGAAACAATTATTTATCTGTAGAAGTCCAATCCAAACAAAATGGCAACGAAAGAGTTTCGAAACACCCAATTCAAAGTCGACTTTCCGCGCGTATTGGTAAACCTCATGCATATCAACTCTTATGGGAAGCTCGTCGCTAGGAGCTCTGACAATTTGCGCAATTAGCAAATCAAAGCGTTGTTTTTTTAATTGGCACTTGACCGTATTGAATTTTATGTCGATTAAAAAGTGGCGAATTTCTCCGAACATTTCTTCAATCCGTCGGCGCTACGACGAAGTGTCATTCCGATCAAAACCTCTGCCAACCAAGATTTCCCGTCCTGATGGCACTTCTTCTTTCGAGTCTAGTGGAGTTCGACCGCTTGAACTTATCGACGATGCAACGCTCACAATTATGTTTACGTTCATCAGTCGCCAAGAAGCAGCGCGCTTTGCACGAACCAACAGAAGGTAAACTTTATCGTTTTTGCTCATGTTTCTTTTTCAGACATTGTCAAATCTACAGGACAAACGAAGCGCTGTTTCGAAGGCTAAAAACGATTCGAGCAATGCGCATAGCCATTCCAGGTACTCTCGGCACGCCAGTCCAATGCTCAAGTGTGCTCGACTCTCGAAAAGCACCCGAAATAGAAGTTCGCTTCGCGAATTTTCTTCTCAGTCAACAGCAACAGTCGAGCTTCGTGATATCAAGAGATGGTGTCAAAGTCGATGTTTATGTCGAACGCCAACCAAGACTCATTCTTCTGAAGTGCAAAATCATTGAAGGTTCTGATGCGCAAGCTTTTGAGGTAATACATGAACAGACACTGAGGTTTAGGTCGTTTATGGCTACTTAACAAAACGGATACAATTCAGTTTCATGCACCTCCCGGAGGCTACCGAGGTTGTCGCGGATTTCATTTCAAAACTGGACATCTCCCGTATTGGAGATATTTCGGCCACCTTCAGTGAAGAGACTGAAGTAGCAGTTCTACAACTAATGGAAGTTTTTCCAACGATTCGTGGAGTGACGGTGTATGGATATCGCCACCACATTCTTAGCCGAGATTTTTTTCGCCACGACTCAGTGAAGCGGCTGGATACACTAAGAGCGGAAAAGAGAATTCAGTGTGATATCGACGATGAAAGTTTTGCGAATCTGCAAATTCCTTACCTCAACCTACGGAGAACGGCCGTGACGCTAGACGGACTTAAAGATGCCATTGAAAAATGGAAGGCAGACACATTTTCCATTGAATTCTGGAAGATCGAGATTAAGGTACCCACATTGATGAATCTTCAAGAACTGAGAAGCCTGATTTATTCATCGGAATTGTCTGCGCTGGAATCGGAATGCACCTTGCGTAGTGTTTCTGGGCATGAGATTCGATTAAAGATCGAACGCAACGACAATGATTGGGCGATTGTTCAGCTGCATGATAACGTTAAACCACACGATTTGATGCAACTTTGAAATTGTTTCTGTTCACTGTGCTGTTGAATAAAATTTATGGATTAGTTAGCATAAATAGCACTGTGCTAAAGCGGGTAGGATGCAAATTTGAGTTTGCAGACCGCGAGAACGTTGCCGATCACATTTGCGATGATAATGGGTCTTGCATTTTCGTCGAACTCGCGCCGTTTTGAGTTTGGTAGTCCATCTGGATTATTTGCTCGCTGAATAAAAGAATTCTTTATTGCAGAAGTACAGTTCAGATTTTTATTTTGCTATTCAGGCAAACGAAACGTTGTGCAGCGTCTGCGGTTTGGTAAATTTCATACGCGATAAGCTGTTAATGCAACTAACACGCAGAATACTCTGTGTAATTAGCACTTGTGAAGTCTTTCGAAGATCTGTCATTCTGTGTTCGGCATCTGATTTTGAGATGGAGATGCAACTTCGTGCACATCCGCCGCCAGCCAAAGTTCCTCGACTTGCCGAAACGGCATGTTTATCTCTGGCTTCCTCTTTGGTGGCAGGCGGCGTGAAACCGTTTGAATTTCTCGATTCCGATGCTCTCTGTATGATTCTCATGTTCCTCAGCCGCAAAGAAGCCGCACGATTTGCGCGAACCAACAGAAGGTTGACTCAAAATATTTTTTTTGCAAAACGTTTCTTTAGACACAGCAGTCTCTATAGAACTAATGATGTACGCTGCCGACCACTGGATTCAATCTCGATAATGCCCGTAATAATTTCCGGCACATTTTTTGAGTCCGCTCAATGTCTCAATGAACAGGCTCAAATTCCCTCGTCAAGGATTCGCATTTGTTTCTGGTATTTTCCTAGTTTCCAAACTTTGTACTGTCGTCCGAACTTTGTCGTGTCGCAAAATGGCATCCAAGTCAATGTGTATGTTGAACACCACGAAACAGGAATGCTTCTGAAGTGCGGCATCATTCGGGACACTCAAAAGGAAACTTACAAGGTAGGGACGGTATGAGAAATACTTCTAGTTTTTAGGCTGTTTATGCCATCTAACAAAACGGATCCGTTTCAACCTTTTGCGTCTTTCGGTAGTCACAAGACCTGTCGTAGATTTCATTTTGAATTTGGATTTTCCGTGGTTCACAAGTATTTCGATGACCTTTACTGACGGGGCTGAAGCCCACGTCCTGCGAATTCTACAACATTTTCAAACTATTTGCTCGTTGACGTTCTACGCTTCTGGCAACGGAAGTATTAGCCAAGGCTTTCTTCTTCACGAAGCGGTTCAACGCTTAGACTCTTTTCGAGTTCACTTGGGCAACCACTGTGAGATCGATGATGAAAGTATCATGAAGCAGCGAATTCCGCACTTTTCCGTGTGGAAGACGAATGCAACTTTGCAAGGAGTGAAGGATCTCATTCGCAAGTGGAAGGCGGACGAGATGTCAATCAGATACTGGGAATTCGACATCAAAATGCCCGTGGGAATGAGCATTAATGAACTGAGAAGGCAGCTTTATCCTTTGGAATACGGAAACCGAGCTGCGAGCACCATGATTAGCGTCTCAGGGCGTACAATGCGGTTTAAGATTGAAAATGAACCTTGGATTGACGAATGGGTCATTGTTCAACTCGGTGAGAATTCTCGATCCTTTGTTACTGTCTGAATGTGACTACGCCATGATTCATTTTCTTTTTTATTCCTGTGACCACTTATTTTTTTCTTTGTTCTGATAAATTGCCGACTATGGAAAAGGAAAAGCCGGAAGAAAACTGTTCATTTTACAAAACAAAAAAGTCCAAATCAGATCAAGTTCTATTTATCTTTCACGAGCTGCGTGATTCGCGTAGAGTGATGTTCAATAGCGGCGGACTCGAGGGAGACGAGCATACGAGAGAGAGAGAAACACGAAGACGACGATTGGCGTCATTGCTATTGTGAACGGCAAAGCGTCGTAGTGAAGTCATCAAATTTGTGTGTTCCGTTACTTCGTGTCCTTCGCGAAGCTCGTCGTAGATGTCATTGATGTTCTCGCCGGCATTAAGCCGTGTGCCAAAGGACCAGTCCGGAATAGAAAACTCGTCGTCTCTGTGGGTCCATTTTTCGATGAATGCTTTCAAACCAGTTGTTGTAACATGGCATTCGACGTTCGAGAGCTTGACGTCAGTCTTCCTCAAAACCGCACTTTCCAGTGCGTCATCATCAAGGTCGCAAGTGCCGTGATTTGGTTCGTCAATCGAAATCTTGAAGTTTTCTTGCTTGCAGAATCGTGGATCCGTGAAAAGTGTCTTGCTCAAGATCATCGAAGTGGTTGAGTTGAAAGAGAAATGCCACACCGGAGGCATACCAGCCCAATTTAATAGATCCTCCTCGTTGAGGTTCTCGGATTTCTCGATTCTCATGTTCTCTTTCGAGTAGAAGCGAAATTTTGATAGAGCTTGACTCATCTCTTTGTCAAGTCCTTCCAACTCGAGTGTTCGAAAGGCAAAGTGTTCGCTAATGAATTTGGCAAGAAGAATAAAGCCTTGCCGCCGAGTTCCTTTTCGAACAAAGCAAGTCCAATTAGTTTCGTAGAAGGGATGTTTGTCGTCCGAGATCCATCCCACTTCTTCATCGACTCGCTTCCATTGACGTTGTCGTGCGGTTGTCACCGCCAATTCAGCGTTCTCATCAGACAGCACTATTTGAACAAAATCTTCTCGCGGCTTTGCATCGCTGAACTCGAAATTGTGGTCCCATTCCTCACGCGTCTTTCCACAACCTGACAGGCAAAGTCTTTTCTAAACATATTCTTCGTCGGGTGCTAAAGAATGCTCACCGTTGGCGTTTTTGAACTTTCAAGTTCAAAGAAAAGGAAGGAGAATTTCTTCCAACGGCGAAGACGGTAACGCTTGTGCTTATACACGACGTTCATTCTGCAATATGAGCAGTAAAACATACGAATACAAAAGATTCTAGTGACGATACCTGCGACAGGTCTTCGCAAGATGGAGAGCATCACGAGGCTTGAGAAGCTGTATGAGGTGAACCGCGAGATCGTCTCCGACACCATCAGCAAAGAAATTCGGTCTTGCTTCTTCATTGAGCTTGCGACGTTTTGAGTGTTCCATTTCGATAGTTATCACGCTGAATTAAAGAATGATTTAATTGTCAAGTCCAATCAAAAAGGCAAAGAAAGACTTCCGAAACATCATATTCAAAGCAGGTTATTCGCGCGCTTCGGTAAACTTCATACACGATCAGACTGTTCATGCAACGTACTCTTTTCAGAACAGGCGATTTCCCGCCCGTTGAAGAACTACAAACCTTACTAAGTTACATAATTTTCTGCATTGAAAGTTTGAACCAGCGATGCAACCTCGCGCGCGTCCGCCGCCAGCCAAAGTTCCTCGACTTGCTCAAATGACATGTTCATCCTTGTCTTCCTCTTTGGCAACAAGCGGTGTGAGACCGTTCGCGATTCTCGATGATGATACCATCTGTGGAATTCTCATGTTCGTCAATCCCAAAGAAGCCGCACGATTTGCACGAACCAATAAAAGGTTGGCTTATTTTTATTGACGAAAACGCGTTTCTTCAGGCATTCCCATCTTTACAGGACGAATGTTGCGCGCCTCCGACCACTTGAAACAATTCACTTAATGCCTTTAATTAATCCCGACAATTTCACTGAATTAGCTCAATGCATCAATGAACAAGCTCAATTTGCCTCGTCAAGAATTCGCATTTGCTTCACGGATTTCCCTCATTTCCAAGCTTTGTGCTGCCGGCCGAACTTTGTCGTGTCGCAAAATGGCATTGTAGTCAATGTTTATGTGGAACGCCAAGGAACACAAATGTTTCTGAAGTGCGGCATCACTCGGGGTTCTCAAAGGCAAGCTTATGAGGTAGGTTATGAAAAGAGAAATAGATACTTCTAGTTCGTAGGTAGTTTATGGCTACCTAACAAAACGATTTCGTTTCAACCTTTTGCGCCTTTCATCAGTCACCGACGCTGTAACGGATTTTATTTTAAAACTGGATTTTCCCTGGCTCACAAGCCTTTCAACGTTCCTTAATGAGGAAACTGAAGCCCAAATCCTGCGAATTCTGCAACGCTTTCGAACGATTCGTTCATTGACGATCAACCCTTCCGGCAGCAGAGCTGTTAGTCAAGGATTTCTTTTTGACAAAACGGTGCAAAGCCTTCACTCGTTTCGTGCTCACTTGGGCACTGAATGTGAGATCGACGATGAAAGTATCGTGAAACTGCGAATTCCACAGTTCACCGTACGGAACACGAATGTTACTTTGCAAGGAGTTAAAGATCTCATCCGCAAGTGGAAGGCGGACGAGATGCTGATCAAATACTGGGAGTTCGACCTTAAAATGCCCGTGGGAATGAGCATTCACGGACTGAGAAAGCAGCTTTATCCTTCGGGCTACGCACACCGAGCGACGAGCACCCTAATTAGCGTTTCCGGGAGTGTCATTGACTTTAAAATCGAGCCTTGCATAAATGGTTGGGCGACTGTTCAACTCGGCGAGAATGCTCCGACATGCGCTTCTGATTGAATGTAAGTTGGCTATGGCCTTGAAGGAATTTCACTCAGCCGCTTACGCAAAGTATTGTAATTTGCGTAGCGTGGCGTGAATAAAATTGTTCACCTTGACCAATAAAAACAGCACACTTTAGAAACTGAAATACTTCCATCTTTATCTTTCATCGGCATAATCGAACTAATTGGCACAGTGTGACAATCAGCATGCGCGGACTGAAAAGGGACAAACGTACGACATCAAGGGAAACATAAAGGCGACGATCGGCGTCACTGTTATGATGAACACAGATGCATCGCTGTGAGGTTAGCCTGTTTGTGTTTTCCGTTACTTCGTGTCCTTCAAGAAGGTCTTTGTAGATGACGTTAACGTTCTTGCTCGCACAAATCCTTATACCAAAGGACCACTCCGAAACAGGAAATACGTCGTCGCTCCATTTTTGAATGAAAGCTTTCAGACCATTAACGGTCACGCGTGTTTCCACGTTCAACAGCTCCACCTCCGTCTTTCTCGTCACTACTTCTTCGAGATCCTCATCGCCCATGTCGCAAATGCCCTGATTTGGCCCCGCAAGCGAAATATTCATACGTCAATACTTGCAAAACTGGGGATCGGTGAAGAGAGTCTTGCTGAAGGTCATCGCTGTGATAGAGTTGAAGATGAGGAATCTTGAAGGAGCCATCCTTGTCCAACTCAACAGATCCTTTTCGTCGAGGTTCTTCGAGTTCTCGAATTGGAACTCCTTCTTTGAGTAGAAGCGAAACTTAGTGAGAGCATGGCTCAATTCCTTGTCCATCCCGGTGATGCGCAGGCTCAAGAATGCAAAATGTTCGCTGATGAATCTTGCTAGAAGAACGAACGCTTGTCGGCGAGTTCCTCTGCGAAGAAAGCAAGTCCAAGTTGTTGTATCGTAGTGATCCATAAAATACCCGGAACTTAGCGAAGATAAATCCTCGTCGTCCGAGTTCGCTCCATCGCCCGGCGTCCATCCAGGATCGGGTTTGGATGACAGCCATTCTTTATCCTTTACTCGCTTCCATTGCTGTAAGCGTTCAGTTGAAATCGCCAACTCGGCGTTCTCATCAGATAGCACAATCTGAACAGCTTCTTCTCGGGGCTTTGTGTCGCTCAATTCGAAGAGATGATTCCACTCGTCGTCCGTTGTTCCATAACCCGAAATGCAGAGGCTTTTCTGAACAATTTTTTTTCCTTCGAAGATGGGCACGGTTCACCGCAGAATGTTTCGAAGACTCGAGCTGGAAAAATAAATGTGAGAAATTGTTCCAACGGCGAAGACGGCGTCGTTCATGCGTAAACACTGTGGCCATTCTATTGACATCATTATGCTTCGGAAATTAGGAGATACCTTCGACAGGTCTTCGCAAGTTGGAGAGCATCACGAGGTTCAAGAAGCTGCATGAGATGGACTGCAAGATCGTCGCCGACAACTTCATTAAAGAAATTCGGCCTTGCTTCTTCATCGAGCTTACGCCGTTTTGAGCTTGGGCCGTCCATCTCGATTATAATCGCGCTGAATAAAAAGATTATTCCTTGTAAAACTAGAGATCGGACTAAATGGTAAACGAATAGTTTCACAGCGTCAAATTTAAAATCACGCGCTACAATAATTTTACGCAAGATAGTTTATGCATCTACTAACTAGCGCAGGGTTTTCGCAAAATTCACACTTCGCAGTAATAGCACTTCTCGACGTTGACGAACTGCTAATTTCTCTTTCGTCGAAGTGCAATCGTCCTAATAGTCTTCCATTCAGCGTAAAATCCAGCGATGCAAGTTCGTGCGCGTCCTCCACCAGCCAAAGTTTCTCGACTGGATCTAACGTCAGGCTCACCCCTGGCTTCCCCGTTGGTGGTGAACGGCGTGAGACCGCTTGAATTTCTCGACGACGCTACCCTCTGTGCGATTCTCTTGTTCCTCACCCGCAAAGAAGCCGCACTATTTGCGCGAACCAACAGAAGGTTGGCTCTGTTTTTGGCTTTGGAAAACACGTTTCTTCAGGCATTCCCATCTCTACAGGACCAATGATTTGCGCCTCCGACCATTGAATACAATCCGCATAATGCCCTTATTTTCTCCCGGCACGCTATTTGAGTCAGCTCAGTGTCTCAATGAACGAGCTCAGTTTGTGTCGTCTAGGGTTCAGGTTTACTTCACGGATTTCGCTCATCGGCAATACTTATGTTTGGCTTCTCAGCCAAACTTTGTCCTGTCAGGAGACGAGATCCAAGTCAACGTTTATGTGCAATACCATGGAACACAAACACTTTTGCAGTGCGAGATCATCCGAGGCTCTCGAGAGCAAGCGTTTGAGGTAGGAGAAAGGTGAAAGAGAGAGAAATTGTTTTTAGGTCGTTTATGACTACCTAACAAAGCGGATCCGTTTCAACTTTCTGCGTTTTCCGGAAGTGACAGAAACAGTCACGAGTTTCATTTTGAAACTGACTTTTCCCTGGCTCACAAGCATTTCAACGTTCTTTACTGATGAGGCTGAAACCCAAGTTCTACGAATTCTACAACATTTTCAAACTATTCGCTCGTTGACGTTCTACGGTTGTGGCAACGAAACTGTTAGCCAAGCCTTTCTATGTAGCGAGGCAGTGCAATGCCTGGACTCTTTTCGGGTTCACTTGGGTAACCACTGTGAGTTCGACGATGAAAGTTTCATGAAATTGCGAATTCCTCAGCTCATCGTACGGAAGACGAATGTAACTTTACAAAGTGTGAAGAATCTGATACGTAAATGGAAAGCGGATGAGATGTCAATCAGATACTGGGAGTTCGACATCGAAATGCCCGTGGGAATGAGCATTCACGGACTAAGAAGACAGCTCTATCCACTAGGCTACGGAAATCGCGCGACAAGCTGCTTGACAAGCGTTTCAGGGCGTATGCTTCGGTTTAAGATTGAGCCGTGCATTGACGATTGGATCACTGTTCAACTCGGCAAGCATTCTCGATCATTTGTCTCTGTGTGATTGTGAATGCAACTTTGCTATTGCATTGCAGGAATTGCACTCAAAGGACTACAAGAAGTAACTCGCCTACCTTGACATTAAACGAATAAAATTGTTCAGTTTGATGAAATCGGAAAAGTTAGCATGCGTTAGAAACAAACAGCTTCAGGTAATTTTTATCGCTCATGAGCAGCGTAATCGGCACAATGTGACCTTCAGCAGTTGCTGACTAAAAGGAGACAAACGTACAACAGAGGGAAACATAAAGACGACGATGAGCGTCAATGTTGTGATGAAAATAGATGCATCGCTGCGACGTTCGTCTGTTTGAGTTTTTCGTTACTTCGTGCTCTTCAAGAAGGTCTTCGCAGATGACGTTAACGTTCTTGCTCGGACAGAGCCTCATACCAAAGGAACACCCCGAAGCGCAGGCAACACGTCGTGGCTCCATTTTTTAATGAAAGCTTTCAGACCATTTACAGTCACGCGTGTTTCAACAGGCTCCACCTCAGTCTTTCTCGTTAGTACAACGGCTCCACCTCAGTCTTTCTCGTTAGTACTTCTTCGAGATCCCATGTCGCAAATGCCTTGATTTGGCCCCGCAATCAAAAAATTCACACGTCGATACTTGACACGTTCTAGCAAGCGCAAGAGTCCTTTCAAAATTAGCACTTATCGACCGTTGGTAACGGCAAATTTCTCCGGCGTTCAAAGATCCGTCGTTCTGCGTTGCCTATAAAAGCCAGCGATGCAACTTCCTGCAGCCCCTCCGCCAGCCAAAGCTCCTCGACCTGATCTAACGACAGGCTCATCGCTGGGTTCATCTTTGTTAGTGAACGGTGTGA
This sequence comes from Poikilolaimus oxycercus, assembly GCA_034700245.1. Taxonomy (NCBI): domain Eukaryota; kingdom Metazoa; phylum Nematoda; class Chromadorea; order Rhabditida; family Rhabditidae; genus Poikilolaimus; species Poikilolaimus oxycercus. The sequence continues at coordinate 18,139 of JAQIXL010000733.1, forward strand.
GACCGCTTGAATTTCTCGATGATCCCACCCTCAGCACGCTTCTCTTGCTCTTCCGTCGTAATGATGCCGCACGATTTGCACGAACCAACAGGAGGTTGTCTCAGATTGTTTTTGCAAAACGTTCTTCAGACATTGTCATCTCTACCGGAATAACGAGATGCGACTCCGGCCACTGGATACCGTTGAGTCGATGCTCCTACAAACCGTTGGCCTCTGTAAGGAACAAAGAGCTATCAATTTCGGTCCACAAGAAACTTTTCTTATCGGGAACGGGAACAGGAATTTGGAGTGAAATTTATTAGATCTTCGATGGGTTATGCAGATTTCGAATTCACCTCTGAATCTTTATTGCACAATTAGGTGTATAACTATCCCGAATGGAAAACCTTCCTGTTCTGTAAACTGAGTCTTTGACCCATAGAGAAGACGAGTGTTAGTTATGTAGTCCGATCTTCTCAGGTCAATGCGTTAATGAGCAAGCTCACTTCCGCTGGTCAAGGATTTGCGTTGACTTCACGAATATCGCCCACGATCAACAGCTGAACTTTGTCTTGTCACGAGATGGCATCGATGTCAATGTTTATGTAGAACGTCAAGGAACACAGACGCTTCTGAACTGCCAGATCATTCAGGGGTCTCAAGAACGAGGGTTTGAGGTAGGGCATGGAGAGAAAATACTTCTAGTTTTAGATCGTTTATGGCTACCTAGCAAAGCGGATTCGTTTCAATCTATTGGAGTCCTTTTACGTCACTGGCTCTGTCGCGGATTTCCTTTTAAAACTGGACTTTCCCTGGCTTAAAAGCATTTCAACGTTCCTTAATGAGGAAACTGAAGTCCACGTCCTGCGAATTCTACAACACTTTAAAACTATTCGCTCGTTCACAGTCGAAGCTTCTCGTAGCCTAACTGCAACCATTAGCCAAGGCTTTCTTCTAAACGAAGCGGTGCAGCGGCTCGATTCGTTTCGCGCTGATTCGGTGAATCGATGTGGAATCGACAATGAAAGCATCGTGAAACTGCGAATTCCTTACTTTGTTGTGCAGAAGACGAATGTTACTTTGCAAGGAGTAAAGGATCTGATCCGCAAGTGGAAGAAGGACGAGATGGCAATCAAATACTGGAATTTCGACGTCAAAATGCCTGCTGGATGGAGCATTCTGGGGGCGAGAAGGCTTCTCTATCCACTAGGCTACGGCAACCGTGCCACAAGCTCCTTAACCAGTGTTTCGGGGCGTACGATTCGGTTGAAGATTGAGCCCTGCATTGACGAATGGGTCACTGTTGAACTCGGCGAGCATTCTCAATCATTTGTCACTGCCTGAATCTGTTGTAACATCGTCATAGTTCATTTCGTTTTTTCTTGTCACGATTAATGTTTGTTATTTCTTTTGATAAATCAGTTTACATTGGGGAAGTTAACCTGCCGGCGACATTGTCACGCGAGAATTTCAAATCCTGAGTCTCCCCTGAGCACGGATTGAAGATTGTAATTTTTCCATGATTCACGGTTCGAATTGACCATTGATATTCTGCTGCATGAAACCATGCCATCTATTTGGATGCCTCGCGGTATTTTCGGTTTGATCGTCGTCATTTTGCTTTACACTCTAGCTCTTGGAGTTCTGTACGGTCTCCCAAAGAACTCCAATGTCAACTTGCTCTTTGGCAGCCGACTTGTCATTATTCATACAGCTAATGACACAATGATGAAAACGAGGCCGGAATTTCGGCCGCGCTCCGAAGTGGCGGATGTGGACTGTGCACGATTATTCGCAAAAGATGCCGCTTATGTTGAAGAGCTGGGCAAGGTGAAGAGAAGAAAACTCGTGCGATCGACATCTTTGCCTGACGACTGCACGGCTATCCGGCAACGAGTGGCGCCCTTTGGTGATGCGCCCTCCTTCACGGCTCGCCAGTTTCCACTCGCCTTCGCTCGCGCCGTCTACAAGGTTTCATCTCTTTGTTTTCTAATCTTTGTGTCCTTAGGATTACGAGTTTTTGGAATTGCAATTAGCTTCGAACTGGCACTCCACCAACTTTTTCTGCTTCACCATTGACTCCGATGCAAATCCAATCTTTGTAGCGCGCGTCGAGAAGCTCGCAAAATGCTTCCCAAATGTGATTGTTCCTCAAGTGAGGCGAAACCTAGATTCGGTTGGGCATTTTATGAACCAGGCAGGACATGATGTCGCAAGCATTAAAGCTATCCTTTCAGGCATTTGCCGATTGTATGGATTTGCTTGTCGACAAAAGCGACTGGCGATATGTCATCCTACTACAGGCACGTCCTATCCTGAATGAAGAATATCCAGAACCACGATGTGATAATCAAGTCGAACGAGGAGATCGCAGCGATTTTCACCATTTTCAACGGAACCAACGATGTTCAGATTGGACCTCCCCCGATGAACAGACTGCGCGCTGACGCGAACTGGACCCCGCGAGCCCTCGAACTCTTTCCCTCGAGTTGGTTTCGATCGCTTCTCAGGTCTTTTTATGGATTTTTCAACAAATCCTTCGGACCTGGACAAAGAGCTCGAGTTGGCGAAAGGCGCGGTGCAGGCCTCATTCTCTCGAGATGCTGTCTTTCATATTGTACGCCGGCTCGACTTGAGGCAACTTTTGGAGGAATTCAATTCGAGGGTACGCCATTCCTTATCTTACGAACGTTTTTAGCCTTTTGGAGGAGATGAGTTCATGTTTTCGACCTTGCAAATTAGCGAGAATGTACAGTTGCCGGGAAGATTCACGAGTCGTTGTCTCAAACAAAGAAGACGGGGACTGCCTTTATCACGAGAAAGGCGTATTGGTAAATGCGATGAAGAGGAGGAACGCAGAAGGTTTAGGCAAAAAAGAAAATCCCCATTCCGATGCCCATCCAATCGCAAACGGCACGGGGTCTGCATCCTCGGCGTGGAGGACCTCGCCGAAGTCGCCAAGCTGCGGGAAATCATGGCTAATAAGATGTTGCCCGATTTTGATTGGACAGCCATTTCGTGTACGGCCGAGTTGATCTTCAATCGAACCTTTCTCGGGCAAGATGATCATCCTCTATCCCTCGCGCTCTACGAGAATCTCCCGCATGTTAGTCGGCAGAGCGAACGTAAAACGGTTCAGGTTCGATATCATAAAGAGCGTCTGCAACCCGGCTTCCAGTTGGAGAACTTTACTTGCTAACAATAAGTGTCAGCGGAACTCTTACAACCATTTTGATTCGTTATTGTATAAAAAAGCATTCTTCAAAGCGACTGTGGCAAGGTTACACAAAAAGATGCAGAAAACGAAAATCACGGCAGCAACTATGCTTCGCACATGCGCTACATCAAAACAGCATATCGCGGATAACGAACTTATCTTGTAACTAACACCCTCGAAGACTTTGCAGCACCAAGATACTACCTCATGAGAGACATTGCAAATTTATTTACCGCTCAGAGCCGGTGAGTGGCTTGGAGGCTCCCTTGCGGGTTCCTCCGCGGTCATCGAGCCTTTGCAGGCAGACTCGCGCACCGCCACTCGCCGCTTTCCCAATCATCGCGGTGGCATCGTGTGGATGCTTGGTTTGGGATGGCGAAATGCACACCTACAGAAATGATCCTGCGAAGTATGATTTCAAAGACTCTTTCTCCGCCAGGAGAGCGTCTCGCAGTTGCCGCGTACTGGCGCCGGGTTAACGCCGCGCGCGAGAAAAACAAGCGCGCGCGGGCGCGTGCGCGCTGTGAAAAAGTGTGTGTCGCTCGTGTTGCCACACATTTTCGACTGCTTTACTTTCTTCAACGGCAACTACTGCAACAATGAAACAGTCTTAGAAATCAATGAAGACAGTCCCGCTCCTCGTTCTCAAAGCGGATCTGCATGTTCACGGTGCCGATATCAAAGAGTTTCTTCGGTTGTCTTCCATCGCTCACAAAGCTGTCCGGAATAAAGAAGGTCACTTTCCTTTGACAGCGCAAAGAATCGTCACAATCGTGATAAATATTCAATTTCGGGTCAATTGTCGTCGTTTCATCTTCATAGCCGTGGAGAACGAAGTGTCCGTTGGAGTCAGTCATCATCTCCGCCATTAAATCGTCCAAGTCGGGGCCTGAAAGAGAAGATTCCTAGGAAACAAAAAGCACATACCGCTGTCGTCGTCATAAAGCTTCACCTTAGTGTTGGCCAAGGGACGATCTCCGCAAAGGAGGACGCCCTTGGCACCGGCGGATTGCTCCTTGGCCAGAGATGTTGAGAATAAGCAAAGAAGGCACAGGAACCGAAGCATCTTCAGGGTTCGAAGGTGAAGTGAAGAAAGCCCAATTGGGGAGATGCTATCGGCGGCCCCATTTCAATCGATGCGACGACGTGCTCGCCGAACCGGCTTCGTCCGATGCAAGGGCGAGAGCGAGGAGGTATTGTTTTTGAATTCTCGGTGAAGGTGTTTGATCATCGGCGAAGAAGCGGGCCGAGCTGCTCGGGAACGAACATTCAGTGAACCCAATGGTGACGGAGAGGTCTGTTGAGTTAAACAAGGATGATAAAGAGATACCGAGATCACTTGACAAATGAACGTTTCGTTTCAACGAGAGAAATTTTAAAAAGAATCGTGGTTCAACAAAAGTCCGTCTGCGACCTTTTTGCTGCACCACGTCACAATGATACACGCGTATTATTTTAGCTGAAATCGATTCGGGCATAATTAAGTGCCGTCAGCAACTATTAAGGACTGCAAGAGAGGCGAGTCCATTTTCTCCGGATGCCGCACTTGCAAGCGAACGGCTCGCTTTTTCCTCTCGATGTTTTCGTTTTGAAATGTTGCCGGCTTGCAGATGTCGAGCATCAGCGACACGGCCTCGATCATGTTCCTCGTCTCCATGTTGGGATTCGTCTTGCTCGTTTACTTCTGTCTTCGACTCTACGTCAATCGAATTTCGTCCCGGAAGCCGTTCGTCCCAAGCAACTGTCACAAATGCATCCTGTCTTGCTGTGATTGTGACGATGATGAGCCGGACATTGTGTGAGAGCTCTTTTTGACGAGGATTTTCTGAATAAAACAGAAACAGCCAACACATTCGTTCGCTTTCCTGCTTGCCTCCCTCCTAGGAAAGAAAATAACAAGCGCTCGGCGCGTGAAATTTCATAATCGATTTCCTTCAGTGCCGAAGCTGGGCCACGTCAGTTCACGTCTTCTTCCGGTTCCCCTCTAGGCTTCCTGTCAATGACTTTTTTTTCGATTGGACGCCAGGCGCCAGCTTTACCTTCAGTCCGATTTTGTAATTTTCAAATTTTCGAGCATACGCAGACATGCGGAATTTCAAGCCATAAGATCCGACGACGTTCATGCCAGGTGCCCCGATTCGAGTTGTCGTTCTTTGCCATTTTCATTCACTTACTTCTTCCACCACCGGGAATGATCATTTTGAATAACCCGTGGAAATTGATTGCCAGAACAGTTTATTCCTCCATCTCTATCTCGTTAAGCGTGGCTCACACTTGACGGTTTGCAACGAGAATGGTCAGAGGAACGATGAACCACAGATGTATCATCGACTCTTGGTGGTTGGCCGACTTCGGGAATCTGTCCATGCAGTGACAGAAAGCATGGTTGCAAAAGCAGAAATGTGTGGCCGGGCATGGCCCATCCAGCGGGCCGCCACACTTCTGATCATCACAGATACCGCCGCCGGTCGCCGCAGGACAAATCAGGAAGGCGGAGATGAAGAGAAACAATAATTGAGAGGCGAGCATCCACACCGATTCACAATTGCTTCTTGGTGACTATCTTACTGAAGGCGAAAGGCGCGTTTGCGATGTGTGTGACAACTAAAGAAATACAGAGAATGCCAACGAGTGATAGTTTTTATTGATTGCTGAACATGACACGCTGGAGCAGCTCATGAATGTCGATTAGCAGCAAGTTTTGTCCAGCACAAACAGCAGGAGGATGGCTAGCGGGAGTGATGCAGCGACCAGAAGGCTGAGGATGTTGCTCAGCAGCTCGAAGACTTGGCTGCAAGCGGTGCATTAAGACAGTAAAAAACAATGAAAAAAAACTAAGTGAAATTTAAAAGTCATACTTTTCTTTGGAGACATGAAGAAGAACGAACGAGCCGAGATAGAAGGCCACAAAGTTGACGAAGCCGAGCGTCATCACCCAAGTCTTGCGCATTTTCTGCTTCTCCTAAACACGCTCGTTCTTATCTGTTTGCTGTTTTAGGAGATTTTGTTTCATTACAACCTCTGGAAAAAAAGACACGCTTACAATGCCGAGAGTGGATGATTGAATTCCGGGCTGTCGCGCGTAGTAGTGGTACTGATCGTGGTGAAATCCGTACGCTCCGATTGCGTGCACGACATAGAACTGAATGTAAGTGCAATGTTTTTTTTCACGCTCTACTCACGATAGTGATGTTGACGAGAGTGACGATGATTGAGACATAGAATGTGTGATCATCGACGATATCTAAATTGAAATTTAACTAGAACAATTTGAAACGACGAACGGTACGGGACGAGAGCGGCGAAGCCGAAACCGGCAGCAGTCTGAGAATGCTATTTCAAGAAGCACTTCAATGGCTCACCGATGTAAGCACTGCTGCCCACCTCCAACCGACACGCAACGCCACCACACGCGAGTCGCAAACGGCAAACGTCCTCGTCCGCTCCATCAAAAAGCAGGCGGCAGAAAAGACCTCTAAATGCCGCGCGGCGCGAAACGCCGCGCGAAGTTTGGTTTGCCCACGGCCTCGGCACTTTTTCCAAGTCTACTTTTGGCCGTTAGATAGCTTTTTCTCCACCTTTTGGGCCAATTCAAAAACCCACGTGTAGCTCCCGACGAGGCGTACAACATATCAAAAAATCTTAGCAAAAGGTTCAATCCAGAGAAAGTTACAACGATTTTTAGTGTGCCGAAAATGTTGGTGTCCGTATGTCTGTCTGTCTGTGTGTCCAGATATGTGTCGTCAAGCACTTAGGGCACTTTTTCGACACCTTTTCTAAATCTGAAAACACCATCGGAAAGCTTGAAGACTGGGGATGATGCGCGTGTTTTCAGATCAAGAATTGGTTGAGAACTGAAAAAGCTCTGGCCTTCTGAAGTTAGAAGATGCCTGCCACGGCGAAAACCTCAGCAAGAGCTGTACAAAAGTTGAACCCGTAAGACCTACGCGGCAAATTGCCTAACTTTTTGACATGCACCACCTTTTCCCGCACTGATGCCTTTGAGTGCTGCGTCGCCCGGCGTGATAGCTCTTCAGCTTACCCGAACTCGTAAAGCCTCTGCCCCGGAACTTGTGGTTGCCAAGCTGATTGTAAGTGTAGCCACTGTGACAGCATTTACTCATCGATTAATGGAGGTGCGTTGCACGTCGGAAAAGGGAGCTCGTAAAAGAGGGAAGTTTGGTTTGCCCTAAAAGCCCTAAAAGAAACGAAATTTCTGAAGGATGAAGTTTGGTTTATTCAAAGGTCTTCAAAGTAGCAAAATTCTTGAAGATGAAGTTTGGTTTACCTCTCCAAACCAAACTTCGACCTTTCATGCGCGATCCTTTCTCTGAAAA